>OX442433.1:7473687-7476187 GCA_949361645.1 Spongilla lacustris | reverse complement strand
GTTTCCTTGCTAGTATAATGCTCTTAATTTATATGCTCACCGTACCTCGACACACGATACGCTTTCACAGCCACGCGCAAGGCATGCACACGAAGCATTTCTATACCGTGAACAGCCAGTTTTTCCAAAGTAGAAGTCGCAACTGGCGGAATCTTCCAGCAGCCATCTGGTATGGGAGTTATCAACTCGCTGTTATTATCCACGGAGCGCCCACCTTCAAACAATTCCACTTTACCTCGTCATATGACAGATGCGCGATGCGACTCGTCCCCCTTTCCGGATACGCACATATACGAAGGCGGCAGAAGATGGCTCAGGTAGGTGAGAACAGGCGCCGTGGATGCAGAAAGTGAAACGCCCATTGTCTCAGACCTTAGACCGGGACACACATGTGAACTTCGAGGACCAACAGAATATCAATCTGTTTGCAAGGAAGAACGCTAAACTACAGGACATACAAGAACAGATTGCAGAAAAAGAAGTGAGTTGAGATTTTTTTTTGTGTGGAGTGAGCCTTTTTGTATACTGTTATTGGTTTGCAGAAAGATATGCAGAACCTAGACGACGCCTCTAGTGAGCTCATGTTAATGGATAGCACAGACCCGATTCCATATCCTCACGGATAATTAATTTTACTTACAATGTAGCAAGGTGTGGTCACGTCCTCCTCCTGTGGTATTCACCCTGTTGCCTAATCCCTACCATAACCTAGTGTTGCCATTATCCTACTGTAGAAGTAATTTCCCAGTGTTGTTCATTTTTCCTCTCATGACATCACATGGTAGATGTAGAACAGTCTATCTTCCCAGAAGGAACTTCCTTTACTCATGTGCACATACCAAATAGGGGAAGTGTTTGTTCATTTTAGCAATGAGGAGACACAGGAAAGAGTGGAGAAGGCCAAGCTGGGTGTGCAGGAAGATCTGGTCAAGTTGAGGGCGAGCAGCGAGGAGATTAAAGCCATCCTCACCACGCTGAAGGCTAAACTGTACAGCAGGTTTGGTGACAACATCAACCTAGAGACAGAAGACCCTTGACATTCAGTTTCAGCTCAAGAATTTCACAGTGTGTTATGGTAGAATTTCTATAACTGCCATATGTATCACAAAGACACCTGGCCACGATGATGTCTGCTGGCATTGTGGTATACTACTTGAATGGTCATGCACATGAGAACAGTGATCTGCTGTTGGAGCTCCTACCAGTAACTGACCACACATATGGTGCCAGGGGCATCGGGGGAGGCAGTGATGATTAAGGTGTCAGTGGTGCACATGCAGTGCAGTAGTGCTGGCTGCTTGTGGACTGTGTGTAGGAGATTTCCAGTCTGTCGTTAGGGAGGAGGGTTAGTGCATATTTGGTTCGATGTGCATGTTGCCATGGTTACCTTAATGTCCCATACTGTGATCCTCCTCACGTCCCCACCTGATACCAGCATATTGCCACGGAAACTCAGGCACCTAACTAATCCTATATGTCCCATCAAAATGTGGAAACACGTACCTGCAGGGTGTGTGTGTGTGTGTGTGTTTCACTGATATACCAATATCACAACTTACCAGTGTAGTTCCACAATCTAACAGAGCTATCAGCAGAGCCAGATGCTATCAAGTCTTCTGTGCTCTGTACACACATCTGCCAATACATGACATGGAGAGGCAGTCACATGACACACAGCAATGATCACATGACACACAGCAATGGTCACATGATGCAGTGGCAATGATCACAACTCAGTATCGATAGCTACCCTTCTATCACCACAAAGGAAGGGGAGGCATTCACATCGCATAGACAGCATACTATTTCCTGGCTGTGTCCTGTAAGAGTAGTGGTCTGATTCCCATTCTGGAGATTCCAGACTCGAACAATTCCTTCCCCTCCACCACTCACAAGCCGTGTAGAGGAGGGGTTAATGCAACAGCAGTACACAACTGAATGGGAAGGGGATGAGGGCACAGTTTATGCACGTGTAAAGAGTTATAGCCACACCCTTCATGTGTGACCATGGTTACCATCTACCCAATGAGTGCATACACCTACCCTGTGTGTGGCCACTAAGGATCAGTTTGCACACTCCATATGTTGCATTCCAAACTCTTAATGAGTTATCCCACGATCCTGATACAGCGATGTTACCACTAAGCAACAAGCACTTGGGGGGAGGGGAGGGGAGCGAAGAAGAGGAATGGAGGGAAAAGGGGGAGGGAGGAGAGGAGGAGAAAGGGAAGAGGAGGGAGGGGAGGAATTGAAACAAAAAATTCAAATTATACCATGCGTTTTTCAACATGTTTCATCGCTCAAATATCACCCTCACAAACCACACTCCTCAAGTAACAACTCCCTCAAATTCCACACCTCTCATGTATCACATGTCAGTGACCACACCTCTCATGTATCACATGTCAGTGACCACACCTCTTATGTATCACATGTCAGTGACCACACCTCTCATGTATCACATGTCAGTGACCACACCTCTTATGTATCACATGTCAGT
>OX442433.1:7466187-7471187 GCA_949361645.1 Spongilla lacustris | reverse complement strand
ATCCATCCATCCATCCATCCATACACACAATGCACACAGCATAGTACACACATAAACACAGCATACACGCAATCCACACACAATGCATGGATCACACATGCACACACACACCTTCACAGCCACATCATTAACACAATCGGTATGTGCTTCAAGTACATTGATGCATTCCAAGGTCTGCAAGTTCCAAACTCGAGCAGTGTTGTCACGTGACCCAGAAACAAGAAGATTGTCTACGAGATAGGGAGGAAAAGTAGTGGCATGTGTGGAAATGAAATGTGTGTGTACATGTGTGTATATATCATCACCCTTCTGGGTTTTAAATTTTATCACTATAAAAATTCTACGTTGAACAAAACAGTATATCTTCGCAACATTTTCCTTTCAAATTTCACACACTTGTTCCCACATTATATGTGTATATGTATGTGTGTATATTGTGTATGTGTGTACATACATATGTGTATGTGTGTATATTGTGTATGTGTGTACATACATATGTGTATGTGTGTGTATGTGTATGTTTGTGTGTATGTGCACACACGTGTGTACGTGTGTATGCGTAATTGTGTGTATTTGTAAATGTGTGTTGTATGTGTACATGTATACGTTTATGTGTGTACATGTATATGCGTATGTGTGTAGCATGTGTATGTGTGTACATGTGTTTTTACATATGTATCAGGCACGAGTGCAAATGGTAAATGTACAGACACATTTAACAGAGGGGTTACTTGGTTATGTAAGGTATCATTGGTTACATAACCTGTAACTTAACCATCATGTGCAATGGCCGAAACGGTGAGCTTGTGTCCCTTGAGCAGTGGGGGCATGTTGTACTTCCCACGCCTCCAGTTCCTCTCTAAGGTGTGGGCTTGTGCATAGACATGCTTCCAATGGGTCGGGGACCCTAGGTAGCTGCCGCCATGGCCCACCCTGCATGGCTGCCGTGTGAGGTACTCAAACTTGACGTAGCCATGCTTTATACACAGCCTTTCCCTGGAGATTTGACATCATTGAAGGACATTGAGCTTTAGCAAAAACGTCACGAATGGGTGTGGCTTATTTCTCTTACCAGATGCTGTCGTTATCAGCCAGCTGCCTCCAACCTTTGGAACATCTGGTCACCGCGCACAACGAGGCGGCGTCCAAATACGACAGAATCCTTTCTGCTACATCAGGGGGCACTTGGCAGAGAACGTCAACAGCAAGCAGCCTTCCCATTTCAGAATACAACTTCCTCAGCTGCCACGTCTAGCAGGAAAGAAAATAGATCCATTGAAATCTCCCGCTTCTATAGGATGTTGTGATTAAAAGGATTGGGTGCAGGGATTCCTTTTCCCTCGACCTGCTCGCCCTTCTCTATCACTGCCACACAATCACCTCCGTGCCTCTCATCAGCTCCAGCAGGAGGTCATGTTTCTGCTGTCCCGCAAGCGTATTGAACTCGAGTAGAATTCGCTCCGACGGAGTTGCCATGTCGTCTGGTCCCCAGACTCCTCTTCCTGATCGATGGGGGGGGGGGGGGGGGGTTGCATGCCTGCCATACAGCTAGACGCGAGCCCGGCACGATATAATTTGTACGTGAGGTTAATTGCTGTATACAGTTTTGATGAAGCTGATGCATAAATGGCATCAAATATACATAATCTGATGTTTCTATTTGTAAAAATCAGCCCAAATGGGACAATGGTCTGAAAGGGTGCCTCTGTTTCCTCCAAACTTCTCATCGATAATAAGTTCATGCTGCAAGTGGGATCGAATGACACCAAATGTTCCAGTATGCCGCTTCTCATTTGCTTCATCTCTGAACCACACGTTGTCATATGCCTTGCTGCCTTTAAGGTTTCTCGAACTGATATTGGTGTTAACATCACACGGAAGCAAGTGGCTAAACCCTGCCTTCTTTGCAAGGTCTTTGAAGTCTGGAAATAAAATTAGGTCGTTAGATATGGGTGATGGACAGGCAAGCTCTTACATCTGTTGTCGGGTCCGGCATTGAAGTCTCCCAGTAGTATGACATATTTAGCTGGATTAAAGAAGAAGTTATACAACGTCACGGCAAGGTAGTAATGAATTACATTGTATATTCTCAGAAAGCTCTTGCATCAGAGGAGCAAGACTTCTAATTTCTGCCTGAAAAAAAAATAGGTTTAAGTAAAGTATTGTTATTTAAACCATTTCCAAGTCATTTACTTCCGTACTGGCCCTGTGGCCCAACGGATAAGGCACCTGACTACGAATCAGGGGATTCCAGGTTCAAATCCTGGCTGGGTCAATCAGATTTTTTCTTTCATTTTTTCCTTTTTTTTTTTCTGTTCACGAGTACATAACCAACATACATTTAGCTGCTCGATATCTTCCCCTTCCAAGCCAGTAGCTTTCAGATGGACGCTGACAAGTGTGCACGCCCAGTTCCCTATCTAGGTGTGAAGGTATTGTAATCGCCTCTCTCATATCACATGTCCTCTGACCTTAAACTCTCCAATGTATGGCCATCTTACTAGCTTCACTGTTCTAAATAAACCAGAGTTCACCATAACTATTCCTGCATTTTCTTTCCACAGAAAACCATTATACTCCAGGCTCTGTTAGTAGCAAGTATAAACCAGTAAAAACAGATGGCCATTAACCCACTTTATACATCCTTCCAGTCGGCTCAGAAACAGCACAATTCCAATGACCTCGCTTTCCTTGCCACGATTTCACTGCTTTAAGAGTGGGGTTATTTAGTTGTTTGCAAATCTGTATTATTAATATTTGGATTGTATAGAAAATGTGTGCACAATGCAATTCATTTTCAAACTGTACTATATTGTGTGCTCATGTGTGCTGCCTGCAGACATGTAGTGTAAGAGTGTGTGTGTGTGTGTGTGGCTGATATACGTATATGATCAATTCCAAACCTTTTCCATAGCTTCTGCATCAGCAAGCTCTTGAAATGCTACAAGGTCAAACCTGAAAGGGTATACATTAGCATTGTAAGGTAAAGAATCCAGAATGTTGAACTGTGATCGCAAGTTTTGCTAATGCTTACCCGTTCTCGAGGATGACCATACAGAGAACCTCACAATAGCCGTCGTTAGATGCCTTTTCAACGGAGAAGCACTTCAGATTCCAGCTGCCTATACGAATGCTACCCTCTTGCTTTTTTTCTGTTTCGTGATTTATTGCATCTGCACTCACAGGAGCGTGCCTGTCATGTTTTTCACGCTCTTCCCTGGTGCATACGACCAACGTTTGAAGCCTTTTCAGTAATTTATGGTCAATTCCCGGGACATTTAGGAGGTCTTGTATTGATGTAAACGGTCCGTGTACAGAACGGTAGTTAACGATACCCTCTGCTATTTGTCTGTCTATTCCTTCTAAGGTACAAAGATGGTACACTTTGGCTGTGTTGATGTTTACTTTGGATTGAGGGCTGCTAGCACCATCGTTTGATTGAGCCTGACGCGGGCGCCGCAATTGGTGATCATTAGTGTGGGGTCGTGCTTTGTTCCGCTGCGCTCTGCTTTTCTCCTTTCTGCTGCCGCCGTAACAACAGGCTCCCATTACGATCTAATTCCGCGTGTTTGTTGTCGCCATTTTGCACGTATAAGCCCCACCTTCTTACCCTTTCGATTCATTTCCGGGGCATTTTCTGTTCATTGAATCATCGTATTATCATAGATATTATACGAAATATCTATAGTATTATCAGTACATGTACAGGCCAGGAGGAAAGAAGCATTGTGATTTGTGACATGTACATATGTATCAGTGCCATTCGCATGTTCACACACTGTAAATCTCCCGTCGGTACGATGCGACTTTTTGTTCCCACACAAAACGGATAAACGGAAAAGGCCGGCATATTCTGGTAAACTCCCTTCCCGAAATCTTGGATAGGCCTACGTGTTAATAAACTTAATCAAATAATTTTGTCTGTGTGCATGTACTGTGCACTGGTATTAGTATGTACTGTGCACTGGCATTAGTATGTACTGTGCACTGGCATTAGTATGTAATGTGCACTGGTATTAGTATGTAATGTGCACTGGTATTAATATGTAATGTGCACTGGTGTTCGTACTGTGACATACCGTTTAATGGGTGCGGTGCGAGTATTACTAGGGGGGTCTTAGGTATGACTTTGGTTTCTACCCCTCTCAGAATATGGAGGGCATTAAGAAACATAGGAAAACATGTATTTTAAATTTTTATACTAAGAGTAACCCCCCTGTACAGTACCCTTGAAGTTTTACAAAACACGGATGTATGCATGTACATAGGTATCTACACCACCTATGGCACCATATAGCAGTAAAAGATAAACTAAGGAATTAGGTATGTGGACTAGTAATATACTGCCTTAGTTTACATCTTTCTTTCATTTAGGCATTGGCAAGAGCATAGTAATAAATTGCATAATGAAAGAAACATAGAAGTTCAAGGGTAGTCATTTATACGGTCCACCCATGTGTAAACGAGTTTCTCTGGATTGTTCTATCCAAGGTTAGATTTGCAATTTAGCAAGAGGCACAATTCAGGTTTTACACATTTTGGCTACCTTGGAATATCCTTTGTATCATCCTGCGTGGTAACAGTATTATCAATTATATAATGTGCTGCACATTTAAGTTGTGTTGATAAAGCTGTAATTCACTGCTTTGATCCTCCTAAAATTTTATAAAGCCAACACTTTGGTCAGCATCCAGATTATGTACTGGTGCTCTTTCTAACTTTTGTTGAGATGCTATGGCCATATAAGAACCAAACTGTAAAAGCAGAAACATTAGCAATAGCACACACTATGATCCAATATGATGATGCAAAGCACACCTTTCTATAAAACTACAATCTTCCCCTTATCTAAAACTTACAGGTGTTTAAATGAATAATGCACACAGCTACATATAGAAGCTCACAACATTACATTTTGAAAGCACACTTTATTTAGCACAGAGGTTTTAATACCTGAACAGTATGCGCAATCATGTTGTGCAAGATTACTTAACTGTATA
>OX442433.1:7402406-7465987 GCA_949361645.1 Spongilla lacustris | reverse complement strand
GTTCAAGGTTAGCTTCCCTTCCCTCATGTGCTATGTTCATAGCTTCCCTACCCCATGTGCTATGTTCACAGCTTCCCTACCCCATGTGCTATGTTCATAACTTCCCTACCCCATGTGCTATGTTCATAGCTTCCCTACCCCATGTGCTATGTTCATAGCTTCCCTACCTCATGTGCTATGTTCATAGCTTCCCTACCCCATGTGCTATGTTCATAGCTTCCCTACCCCCATGTGCTATGTTGTGCTATGTTCACAGCTTCCCTACCCCATGTGCTATGTTCACAGCTTCCCTACCTCATGTGCTATGTTCATAGCTTCCCTACCTCATGTGCTATGTTCATAGCTTCCCTACCCCATGTGCTATGTTCATAGCTTCCCTACCCCATGTGCTATGTTCATAGCTTCCCTACCCCATGTGCTATGTTCATAGCTTCCTACCTCATGTGCTATGTTCATAGCTTCCCTACCCCATGTGCTATGTTCGTAGCTTCCCTACCTCTTGTGCTATGTTCATAGCTTCCCTACCCCATGTGCTATGTTCATAGCTTCCCTACCCCATGTGCTATGTTCATAGCTTCCCTACCCCATGTGCTATGTTCATAGCTTCCCTACCTCATGTGCTATGTTCATAGCTTCCCTACCTCATGTGCTATGTTCATAGCTTCCCTACCCCCATGTGCTATGTTCATAGCTTCCCTACCCCATGTGCTATGTTCATAGCTTCCCTTCCCTCATGTGCTATGTTCATAGCTTCCCTACCTCATGTGCTATGTTCGTAGCTTCCCTACCTCATGTGCTATGTTCGTAGCTTCCCTACCTCATGTGCTATGTTCATAGCTTCCCTACCTCATGTGCTATGTTCATAGCTTCCCTACCCCATGTGCTATGTTCATAGCTTCCCTACCCCATGTGCTATGTTCATAGCTTCCCTACCCCATGTGCTATGTTCATAGCTTCCCTACCTCATGTGCTATGTTCATAGCTTCCCTACCCCATGTGCTATGTTCGTAGCTTCCCTACCTCTTGTGCTATGTTCATAGCTTCCCTACCCCATGTGCTATGTTCATAGCTTCCCTACCCCATGTGCTATGTTCATAGCTTCCCTACCCCATGTGCTATGTTCATAGCTTCCCTACCTCATGTGCTATGTTCATAGCTTCCCTACCTCATGTGCTATGTTCATAGCTTCCCTACCCCATGTGCTATGTTCATAGCTTCCCTACCCCATGTGCTATGTTCATAGCTTCCCTTCCCTCATGTGCTATGTTCATAGCTTCCCTACCTCATGTGCTATGTTCGTAGCTTCCCTACCTCATGTGCTATGTTCATAGCTTCCCTACCCCATGTGCTATGTTCATAGCTTCCCTACCTCATGTGCTATGTTCATAGCTTCCCTACCCCATGTGCTATGTTCGTAGCTTCCCTACCTCATGTGCTATGTTCATAGCTTCCCTACCTCATGTGCTATGTTCATAGCTTCCCTACCTCATGTGCTATGTTCATAGCTTCCCTTCCCTCATGTGCTATGTTCATAGCTTCCCTACCCCATGTGCTATGTTCATAACTTCCCTACCCCATGTGCTATGTTCATAACTTCCCTACCTCATGTGCTATGTTCATAGCTTCCCTACCTCATGTGCTATGTTCATAGCTTCCCTTCCCTCATGTGCTATGTTCATAGCTTCCCTACCTCATGTGCTATGTTCATAGCTTCCCTTCCCTCATGTGCTATGTTCACAGCTTCCCTACCCCATGTGCTATGTTCATAACTTCCCTACCCCATGTGCTATGTTCATAGCTTCCCTACCCCATGTGCTATGTTCATAGCTTCCCTACCTCATGTGCTATGTTCATAGCTTCCCTACCTCATGTGCTATGTTCATAGCTTCCCCTACCTCATGTGCTATGTTCATAGCTTCCCTACCTCTTGTGCTATGTTCATAGCTTCCCTACCCCATGTGCTATGTTCATAGCTTCCCTACCCCATGTGCTATGTTCACAGCTTCCCCTACCCCATGTGCTATGTTCACAGCTTCCCTACCTCATGTGCTATGTTCATAGCTTCCCTACCTCATGTGCTATGTTCATAGCTTCCCTTCCCTCATGTGCTATGTTCATAGCTTCCCTACCCCATGTGCTATGTTCATAGCTTCCCTACCTCATGTGCTATGTTCATAGCTTCCCTACCTCATGTGCTATGTTCATAGCTTCCCTACCTCATGTGCTATGTTCACAGCTTCCCTACCTCATGTGCTATGTTCATAGCTTCCCTACCTCATGTGCTATGTTCATAGCTTCCCTACCTCATGTGCTATGTTCATAGCTTCCCTACCCCATGTGCTATGTTCATAGCTTCCCTACCTCATGTGCTATGTTCATAGCTTCCCTACCTCATGTGCTATGTTCACAGCTTCCCTACCTCATGTGCTATGTTCATAGCTTCCCTACCCCCATGTGCTATGTTCATAACTTCCCTACCCCATGTGCTATGTTCACAGCTTCCCTACCCCATGTGCTATGTTCATAACTTCCCTCCCCATGTGCTATGTTCACAGCTTCCCTACCCCATGTGCTATGTTCATAGCTTCCCTACCCCATGTGCTATGTTCATAGCTTCCCTACCCCATGTGCTATGTTCATAGCTTCCCTACCTCATGTGCTATGTTCATAGCTTCCCTACCTCATGTGCTATGTTCACAGCTTCCCTACCTCATGTGCTATGTTCATAGCTTCCCTACCTCATGTGCTATGTTCATAGCTTCCCTACCTCATGTGCTATGTTCATAGCTTCCCTACCCCATGTGCTATGTTCATAGCTTCCCTACCTCATGTGCTATGTTCATAGCTTCCCTACCTCATGTGCTATGTTCATAGCTTCCCTACCCCATGTGCTATGTTCATAGCTTCCCTACCTCATGTGCTATGTTCATAGCTTCCCTACCCCATGTGCTATGTTCATAGCTTCCCTACCTCATGTGCTATGTTCATAGCTTCCCTACCTCATGTGCTATGTTCATAGCTTCCCTACCCTCATGTGCTATGTTCATAGCTTCCCTACCCCATGTGCTATGTTCATAACTTCCCTACCCCATGTGCTATGTTCACAGCTTCCCTACCCCATGTGCTATGTTCATAACTTCCCTACCCCATGTGCTATGTTCACAGCTTCCCTACCCCATGTGCTATGTTCATAGCTTCCCTACCCCATGTGCTATGTTCATAGCTTCCCTACCCCATGTGCTATGTTCATAGCTTCCCTACCTCATGTGCTATGTTCATAGCTTCCCTACCCCATGTGCTATGTTCATAGCTTCCCTACCCCATGTGCTATGTTCATAGCTTCCCTACCTCATGTGCTATGTTCATAGCTTCCCTACCCCATGTGCTATGTTCATAGCTTCCCTACCCCATGTGCTATGTTCATAGCTTCCCTACCTCATGTGCTATGTTCATAGCTTCCCTACCTCATGTGCTATGTTCATAGCTTCCCTACCTCATGTGCTATGTTCATAGCTTCCCTACCCCATGTGCTATGTTCATAGCTTCCCTACCTCATGTGCTATGTTCATAGCTTCCCTACCCCATGTGCTATGTTCATAACTTCCCTACCTCATGTCCATTTTGGAGGCTCAGATTTTTTTGCATACCTTCTGCATTATTGTGGTGTGTGGCTATCTGATCTGCTTTGGCAATGTAATAAGAGGGGGAACCCTTCCTTAGGTCTACAGATTAAAGAAGTACATTGTAATTAATTTTCAGGAGCTGTTATTATAGGTTGAGTCACCATTGTGTTAGAGCACCTCCCCAGAGCATTTAACCAAGCACCTCATCCCCCTAGCCCATCCACTTAACACACACCATGACCTCATCCCCCTAGCCCATCCACTTAACACACACACCATGACCTCATCCCCCTAGCCCATCCACTTAACACACACACCATGACCTCATCCCCCTAGCCCATCCACTTAACACACACACCATGACCTCATCCCCCTAGCCCATCCACTTAACACACACACCACCATGACCTCATCCCCCTAGCCCACCCACTTAACACACACACACACCATGCACCTCATTACATATCATATTTGTCTCGTACTAACAATATGTATCTGTAGTGTCCTACATATTAGTCCTACATAGGGGTACTGGGGCCACATGAGTAGTGAGATGTGTGTACTGTTAGTGTGCAGAGGTGTGCGTACTGTTAGTGTGCAGAGGTGTGCGTACTTTTAGTGTGCAGAGGTGTGCGTACTGTTAGTGTGCAGAGGTGTGCGTACTGTTAGTGTGCAGAGGTGTGCGTACTGTTAGTGTGCAGAGGTGTGCGTACTGTTAGTGTGCAGAGATGTGCGTACTGTTAGTGTGCAGAGATGTGTGTACTGTTAGTGTGCAGCGATGTGTGTACTGTTAGTGTGCAGATGTGTGTACTGTTAGTGTGCAGAGGTGTGCGTACTGTTAGTGTGCAGAGATGTGCGTACTGTTACTGTGCAGAGATGTGTGTACTGTTAGTGTGCAGAGGTGTGCGTACTGTTAGTGTGCAGATGTGTGTACTGTTACTGTGCAGAGATGTGTGTACTGTTAGTGTGCAGAGGTGTGCGTACTGTTAGTGTGCAGATGTGTGTACTGTTAGTGTGCAGAGATGTGTGTACTGTTAGTGTGCAGAGATGTGTGTACTGTTAGTGTGCAGAGATGTGTGTACTGTTAGTGTGCAGAGGTGTGCGTACTGTTACTGTGCAGAGATGTGTGTACTGTTAGTGTGCAGAGGTGTGCGTACTGTTAGTGTGCAGATGTGTGTACTGTTAGTGTGCAGAGATGTGTGTACTGTTAGTGTGCAGAGATGTGTGTACTGTTAGTGTGCAGAGGTGTGTGTACTGTTAGTGTGCAGAGATGTGTGTACTGTTAGTGTGCAGAGGTGTGTGTACTGTTAGTGTGCAGAGGTGTGTGTACTGTTAGTGTGCAGAGGTGTGTGTACTGTTAGTGTGCAGAGATGTGCGTACTGTTACTGTGCAGAGGTGTGTGTACTGTTAGTGTGCAGAGGTGTGCGTACTGTTAGTGTGCAGAGGTGTGCGTACTGTTACTGTGCAGAGATGTGTGTACTGTTAGTGTGCAGAGGTGTGCGTACTGTTAGTGTGCAGATGTGTGTACTGTTAGTGTGCAGAGATGTGTGTACTGTTAGTGTGCAGAGGTGTGTGTACTGTTAGTGTGCAGAGATGTGTGTACTGTTAGTGTGCAGAGGTGTGCGTACTGTTAGTGTGCAGAGATGTGTGTACTGTTAGTGCACAGAGATGTGTGTACTGTTAGTGTGCAGAGATGTGTGTACTGTTAGTGCACAGAGATGTGTGTACTGTTAGTGTGCAGAGGTGTGTACTGTTAGTGTGCAGAGGTGTGTACTGTTAGTGTGCAGAGGTGTGCGTACTTTTAGTGTGCAGAGGTGTGTACTGTTAGTGTGCAGAGGTGTGCGTACTTTTAGTGTGCAGAGATATGTGTACTGTTAGTGTGCAGAGATGTGTGTACTGTTAGTGTGCAGAGGTGTGTACTGTTAGTGTGCAGAGGTGTCCGTACTGTTAGTGTGCAGAGGTGTGTACTGTTAGTGTGCAGAGGTGTGTACTGTTAGTGTGCAGAGGTGTGCGTACTTTTAGTGTGCAGAGATGTGTGTACTGTTAGTGTGCAGAGGTGTGCGTACTGTTAGTGTGCAGATGTGCGTACTGTTACTGTGCAGAGATGTGTGTACTGTTAGTGTGCAGAGGTGTGCGTACTGTTAGTGTGCAGATGTGTGTACTGTTAGTGTGCAGAGATGTGTGTACTGTTAGTGTGCAGAGATGTGTGTACTGTTAGTGTGCAGAGATGTGTGTACTGTTAGTGTGCAGAGGTGTGCGTACTGTTACTGTGCAGAGATGTGTGTACTGTTAGTGTGCAGAGGTGTGCGTACTGTTAGTGTGCAGATGTGTGTACTGTTAGTGTGCAGAGATGTGTGTACTGTTAGTGTGCAGAGATGTGTGTACTGTTAGTGTGCAGAGGTGTGTGTACTGTTAGTGTGCAGAGATGTGTGTACTGTTAGTGTGCAGAGGTGTGTGTACTGTTAGTGTGCAGAGGTGTGTGTACTGTTAGTGTGCAGAGGTGTGTGTACTGTTAGTGTGCAGAGATGTGCGTACTGTTACTGTGCAGAGGTGTGTGTACTGTTAGTGTGCAGAGGTGTGCGTACTGTTAGTGTGCAGAGGTGTGCGTACTGTTACTGTGCAGAGATGTGTGTACTGTTAGTGTGCAGAGGTGTGCGTACTGTTAGTGTGCAGATGTGTGTACTGTTAGTGTGCAGAGATGTGTGTACTGTTAGTGTGCAGAGGTGTGTGTACTGTTAGTGTGCAGAGATGTGTGTACTGTTAGTGTGCAGAGGTGTGCGTACTGTTAGTGTGCAGAGATGTGTGTACTGTTAGTGCACAGAGATGTGTGTACTGTTAGTGTGCAGAGATGTGTGTACTGTTAGTGCACAGAGATGTGTGTACTGTTAGTGTGCAGAGGTGTGTACTGTTAGTGTGCAGAGGTGTGTACTGTTAGTGTGCAGAGGTGTGCGTACTTTTAGTGTGCAGAGGTGTGTACTGTTAGTGTGCAGAGGTGTGCGTACTTTTAGTGTGCAGAGATATGTGTACTGTTAGTGTGCAGAGATGTGTGTACTGTTAGTGTGCAGAGGTGTGTACTGTTAGTGTGCAGAGGTGTCCGTACTGTTAGTGTGCAGAGGTGTGTACTGTTAGTGTGCAGAGGTGTGTACTGTTAGTGTGCAGAGGTGTGCGTACTTTTAGTGTGCAGAGATGTGTGTACTGTTAGTGTGCAGAGGTGTGTACTGTTAGTGTGCAGAGGTGTGCGTACTTTTAGTGTGCAGAGATGTGTGTACTGTTAGTGTGCAGAGGTGTGTACTGTTAGTGTGCAGAGGTGTGCGTACTGTTAGTGTGCAGAGGTGTGCGTACTGTTAGTGTGCAGAGATGTATGTACTGTTAGTGTGCAGAGATGTGTGTACTGTTAGTGTGCAGAGGTGTGCGTACTGTTAGTGTGCAGAGATGTGCGTACTGTTAGTGTGCAGAGGTGTGCGTACTGTTAGTGTGCAGAGATGTGCGTACTGTTAGTGTGCAGAGGTGTGCGTACTTTTAGTGTGCAGAGGTGTGTGTACTGTTAGTGTGCAGAGATGTGTGTACTGTTAGTGTCTGCTATTCATTTCAGATAACCTGTATTGATGTAGTGTTCATCCCTTTTTCCATGAAGTAGGACACAGTATACACACACATGTATGCCTGATAAGTGTGGTGTTGATTACAGTACCTAGAAGAATGGTAGTAGGATGATCTGCTTATGTTGCTGGAATTTCATTTCTTTGTGTTGACTCCTAAACACTGGGAATTCCATATCAGTTAACTCCATTTTTCCTCGACATTGGAGTAGGAGAGTAGCCTGACATTGGAGCTGTACTTGGGTTGGGTCATAAGGTCATTGTGTAGTCTGACGTTGCATCACAGTGTAGCCCATAGTGCTAAAGTGGGGGGGTCCCATCAGGTAATGAAGTGGGGGGGTCCCATCAGGTAATGAAGTGGGGGTCCCATCAGGTAATGAAGTGGGGGGTCCCATCAGGTAATGAAGTGGGGGGTCCCATCAGGTAATGAAGTGGGGGGTCCCATCAGGTAATGAAGTGGGGGGGGTCCCACAGGTAATGAAGTGGGGGGGGGGGGGGGGGTGTCTTAGTGTATCAGAGGGAGGTGCTGTTCCATCACATGCACTATCTGTCCAGTCAGATGCGGTGCAGGCAGCCAAGGTGAACATGTTTGGTGTGCTCACCAGAGAGACATTTGAATGGCACCCTCACAATACCCTGTGCAAGAGGTTCAATGTTCCAGAACCTTACCCTAGGTGGGTGTGGGTGTGGGGGTGTGTGTCTTGCATAATGTTTGGGGAGTGGCATGGTTAATATTAGTGCCTTGTTCTGCATTATTTTGTTATGACATCATCTTTCTGGTGGCTTTGCTGGCAAATGTCAATTTCAGGTCTGATTTGGTTGGCATTGTGACTGATGAGGATCGTCGAAACATTAGGAACAGGGAAAGAGCATTTGTCCGGGAGAGTGCTAGAGCTAATGAGTCTGAAGGGACAGGGGGAGTGGACCAAGGAGGCGTGGTCTACAGAGATACTGAGTCTGGTCCTCAGACCATCAACTTCCAGCAAGCAGTTGAGCAGACAGAAGAAGGCGGTGCCCTACAAGATGACACAGCAGAGGAGGCAGGTGACAAGGAGAGTAACCGTGGTGGCAAGGAGGGTAACCATGGTGACAAGGAGGGTAGTCAGCCGGCTGAAAGTAAAGAAGAAGAGGTAGGAACAAATGGGTGTGGCAGGTGGAGGGGTGATGGGTGTGGCAGGTGGAGGGGTGATGGGTGTGGCAGGTGGAGGGGTGATGGGTGTGGCAGGTGGAGGGGTGATGGGTGTGGCAGGTGGAGGGGTGATGGGTGTGGCAGGTAGAGGGGTGATGGGTGTGGCAGGTAGAGGGGTGATGGGTGGGTGTATATGTGTGTGTGTGTGCTGAGATGTATGTACACATGTAATTAAATGTGGTTTCAATTTCTTGTATAAATACCACAGGTTTAATGTTCTATCTTGCATTGTCCATTCAAAGCACACACATCCCTTCCCCCCACATCCTCCCTTGGTCTGGGGTAGACATTATCCAAAAGCACTTCAGAGACACATAAATTACATGTTAACCAAGCACAGGAAATGTTTCTTGGAAGTGGGAGATTTCAACTAGTGGAGAAGTTAACACTTTTTGTGGTTCTCATCTCTCACTTCTGTTAGCAGGCTAGCCCAAGGCCTCCTATGGATCTGTTTAAGGCAATCTTTGCAGAGGAATCAAGTGACTCTGATGAGGCAACAGAGCAGGTAGCAGGAGGTGGTGGCGGTGCAAACAGCACCAATAACCTCCCATCCAGCACAAAGACCCCTGCACCCCAGCCCCCCACACCATCCAGCGCAAAGACCCCTGCACCCCAGCCCCTCGCACCATCCAGCGCAAAGACACCTGCACCCCAGCCCCCCACACCAGCCAGCGCAAAGACCCCTGCACCCCAGCCCCCCCGCACCAGCCAGCGCAAAGACCCCTGCACCCCAGCCCCCCGCATTGTCCAATGCACGTAAGGTGAACACCAATGGAGGAGCTGACACATCAGGAGTACCCAGTAGACAAGGAGCTGACACATCAGGAGTACCCAGTAGACAAGGAGCTGACACATCAGGAGTACCCAGTAGACAAGGAGCTGACACATCAGGAGTACCCAGTAGACAAGGAGCTGACACATCAGGAGTACCCAGTAGACAAGGAGCTGACACATCAGGAGTACCCAGTAGACAAGGAGCTGACACATCAGCAGTACCCAGTAGACAAGGAGCTGACACATCAGGAGTACCCAGTATCTCTACTAAGACGTGGCAAAACCTATCCCTCATTGCAAATAGAGTGACAGAAATCCCACTTCACACTGTTGCCATAGTTACAGCAAGCGCCACAGGATCCCAACCCCAAGCTACCAATGACATCGTTCTGAACAAGGTAGCCTCAAATGTTGGACTACCTGAGGTCCGTGTGGTCCATTCTACCAATTCATATGGTCCAGCTCTCCCTCCTGCCTCTGGTATGTGAGGGGTGTGCAACAGCTAGATGCCTTGCTCTGTAGTCTCTGGTATGTGAGGGGTGTGCAACAGCTAGATGCCTTGCTCTGTAGCCTCTGGTATGTGAGGGGTGTGCAACAGCTAGATGCCTCTGGTATGTGAGGGGTGTGCAACAGCTAGATGCCTCTGGTATGTGAGGGGTGTGCAACAGCTAGATGCCTCTGGTATGTGAGGGGTGTGCAACAGCTAGATGCCTCTGGTATGTGAGGGGTGTGCAACAGCTAGATGCCTCTGGTATGTGAGGGGTGTGCAACAGCTAGATGCCTTGCTCTCTAGCCTGTTTGCATGGGTAGCTTCTGATTGCTTTCCCTGTGTGCTAGGTCATGTGCTAGGTCATGTGAGCACCACCTTCCCAGCTGACGCAATACCCCAAGAACCACATAGCAACAAACATAGCGACAAGAAAGACAAGAAGTCACATCACAAGCACAAACATAAGACAGAGCACAGAGAGAGAGCAAAGGTACCAGTTTGGGTCTGGGCACTAAGGTTTGGGTGTGGCATGATGCTGTATATATAACTTTTCTTGTAGAAAGAGAAGCATCACAGAAAACAGAGCCACTCTTAGAAGCAAGCATCTTGTGACTACGTCATGAATACAATTCCTGTTGCTCACTTTTGCTGTGTGTGGTTTTATTCCAATTTTTTTTTTTCCTTCCTGGAGAGAGGGATGGCTTTAGGGGCTGTCGTTGTTACATCTGCAGATACATGTACACACACGTACATACACACAACACAACATCGTGCAAATACACACATGTACACACAACACAGTAACATAAATGGATTTTACTATTACGGATTGTTAAATGGAAGTTTCTGATAAAATATTAGCAGCAAAGCTATGACTTCAATTGAGATCCCGAAGAATGCTCCCAGAATGTTCCCCCACACAATCAGCCAACTTAGATGTTTCCTGATCATTACAGCCATCAACTGTTGCCATGGAGAAGAGTGTCGCGGAATGTGAACTACATGTGCACTGTGCTTACCTGTCTCACTTTCTCTGATGACAGCTGGCCAATTTTGGTTCCCAATATCTTTTCCGCCTGTGTTAATTTGAGAGTGAAGAGAGGTGATGTGTGCAGATGTATATCATTTGCCTCTGACATTTTATTAGTACTAAAGCTCTTCAGAATGAAATTGGCCTGGGGTGTGTACCAAATTTACCTCTTCGTGTAGGTCCACACCGTCAGTCAAGCCCGGATCTGCAAGCTTTTCCATCACCTTGCAACCAAAGTGAACATAGTTTAACATGAGGTACATATCTCTCAGTTTCTCACCAGCGGGGATATCTCAGCGATGAAGCCCTTTGCATGTGCTTTCAGTGTCATCCTCAGCTGGTCCTGGCTAACACCCATCACAGTTAACACAAAACCTAAGAGTGCATACATGTTGTGAAAGTGGGGCCCCAGTGGTGGAATGTGGATGAATACCATCAGGTCCAGATAAGATGGCATTGATTTTCTGGTCAATCACCAATTCTACAATCTCCGAATTGAACAGTCCCAACTTGGTGTCTGTATACATGTACAGTGGTCATAATGAAGCCATACAGTGCAGTTAATCAACACTTTATTTGTGCATTTTTAAAAATAAATAAAAGGTCTGTCTGTAGTGAACATGGTGAGCCACGCCCATCTATAGCAATTCTCTGAACATGTTACCATGGTGATAACATCTGTCAGGAGCTTACCGACACGCAGCATCTCTCGGACCTTTTTGTTCTTGCCCGAAAAATACTTGCGCAGTGCAGCCGGCTCAAACAACGTCTCAATAACTATACTTGTGATTGTTTCACGAATGCTCTTGTATTGGGTTAATAAAACCCCACTGATGAGGGGGGGGGGGGGGGGGGGGGGGAGAGGGGGAGAGGGGAGTTGATTGCTTATACACAAACAGAAAAACACATCAAATATGACAAAATTAAAACACCTCTATTAGTTAAACCATGGCCTTTTTAATTTTAAAAGCTCTTAGGGGAAAGATGGACGCAACTTGTGCATCTGAATGGAACACGAATGATGGGAGTTACTGGGTGTGGTGGGAGGCCATAATAGAAACAGATTGCTCAAAACATGGCACAAAGAAGCTACTACCTAACTACTGATCCCAGAGAGGTTATTACCTAACTACTGGTACCAGAGAGGTTACTACCTAACTACTGATCCCAGAGAGGTTACTACCTAACTACTGATCCCAGAGAGGTTACTACCTAACTACTGGTCCCAGAGAGGTTATTACCTAACTACTGATCCCAGAGAGGCTACTACCTAACTACTGATCCCAGAGAGGTTATTACCTAACTACTGATCCCAGAGAGGTTACTACCTAACTACTGATCCCAGAGAGGTTACTACCTAACTACTGGTCCCAGAGAGGTTATTACCTAACTACTGATCCCAGAGAGGTTATTACCTAACTACTGATCCCAGAGAGGTTACTACCTAACTACTGATCCCAGAGAGGTTACTACCTAACTACTGATCCCAGAGAGGTTACTACCTAACTACTGGTCCCAGAGAGGTTATTACCTAACTACTGATCCCAGAGAGGCTACTACCTAACTACTGATCCCAGAGAGGTTATTACCTAACTACTGATCCCAGAGAGGTTACTACCTAACTACTGATCCCAGAGAGGTTACTACCTAACTACTGATCCCAGAGAGGTTACTACCTAACTACTGGTACCAGAGAGGTTACTACCTAACTACTGGTCCCAGAGAGGTTATTACCTAACTACTGATCCCAGAGAGGCTACTACCTAACTACTGATCCCAGAGAGGTTATTACCTAACTACTGATCCCAGAGAGGTTATTACCTAACTACTGATCCCAGAGAGGTTATTACCTAACTACTGATCCCAGAGAGGTTACTACCTAACTACTGATCCCAGAGAGGTTATTACCTAACTACTGATCCTCTTACTGTGATAAACAGTTCCATGCAATCTTACCTTCCAATCAGGAATGGTATCCTTCTGAACAGCATCTCAACTGCTATCCAGATAATTATACCACCTAAAAACATGCATGTACATGCAGTGTGATGATGTATAGTATAGTGTGTATGTGTGATGTATGTATAGTGTGTATGTGTGATGTGTGTATAGTGTGTATGTGTGATGTATGTATAGTGTGTATGTGTGATGTGTGTATAGTGTGTATAGTGTGTATGTGTGATGTATGTATAGTGTGTATGTGTGATGTGTGTATAGTGTGTATAGTGTGTATGTGTGATGTATGTATAGTGTGTATGTGTGATGTGTGTATAGTGTGTATAGTGTGTATGTGTGATGTATGTATAGTGTGTATGTGTGATGTGTGTATAGTGTGTATGTGTGATGTATGTATAGTGTGTATGTGTGATGTGTGTATAGTGTGTATAGTGTGTATGTGTGATGTATGTATAGTGTGTATGCGTGATGTGTGTATAGTGTGTATAGTGTGTATGTGTGATGTATGTATAGTGTGTATGTGTGATGTGTGTATAGTGTGTATGTGTGATGTGTGTATAGTGTGTATGTGTGATGTGTGTATGTGTGATGTATGTATAGTGTGTATGTGTGATGTGTGTATAGTGTGTATGTGTGATGCAAGCAGTGTGTGGTGCAAGTAGTGTGATGTATGTGTGGCATATGTGTGGTGTATATAAGAGAGGTGTATGGATTGGACAAGACTCAACCAAATGCTGATCGTTACCCATGAATCCAAAGACACCTAAAGTTCTTATCATTCGTGAAGCAGCGCAGAAAGCTTATGCGTAAAAGAAGAATACGTTACGTCATTATCACACTGGAACAGAACATCTCTCTCGCTTACCAGTGGCATTATAGCACTTCGTGTCCCTTGTGACGTTCATTGTGTACTTCCTGACGCCTTGCAAGGGAAAACTAGTCTCGACCATCGCAATTCCTGCGATCATCACGGCCAGAAGGATCAAGCTAGAAGCTAGACCTTTATGAAGACACGACCGCCGCCAGCTTGATTCCTGTGTACACACCAACATAGCCACACGCCCCGCACACACGCACACTTATCACGCCCACACGCAACGAGAAAAGGCTTACTTACCCGCTGCATCAGGCGGTCCAGTTCTTCCTTCTGCCTGGAATCCGCGACACCCTCCTGGCTCTCCAGGGGTGTTTCTTCTTGCACGTCTGGGGCTGTTACTCCAAAGTCATCTAACTCGGAGTTTAGAGGAGTATCAGGGATTGTGTGTTCTACGAAACCCGCCATTCAATGAGGAAAACCAATAACAAAGGAGGCGGGGTTTTACGCAACAGTAAACATGTACATGTACTTTTGAGTGAAGGTAATTTTTTTCTGCGGGGTGTCGGTGTAGTTTGTCTGGTAGTGGCCCGCACAAAATTCCGCAAAACTGACGCTGAAAAAGCATCGGTCTCCCTTTCATGAGAGTCATTAAACAAATCGGTGGAGCCTTTGCATCGCCTACCTATTTGATAGCTGTACACTAGTGTCACCGCTATATGCCATTATCAATATTAAATGTGGCACGCCTTCTCATTTGCATCACGTGAGTAGGGTAGGGCTCTTGTTGTGGTGCCGAAGCTTGTTTGTGCAGTCTGGTCGGAACAGCAGCCTCCTAACCGGGTGATAAACGCGGTGGATCTTCGACTTTCGAGGCCTTCACCACCACCCTATCTGTCCCGCAAACGTATCTGCAACCCGCTGCGCGCTACGCTAAATTCTTGCGGCAGGACTGAAAAATTGCCGTTACAATACTGAAACACGATTTCGTAAAACACATGAGCTGTTTCGGGGGCGACCTTCCCGACGACGAGAGGGAAGCTCGCAAGCAACAGAGGAGGCACCAGAAGGAGATTGATGCCCAACTCAAGCAAGACAAAATCACCTACAAGGCCACCCACCGTCTTCTTCTGTTAGGTAAGCACACTGCTATATGCACAGGGACTACGGCGGTGCCTGTGTAGCTGACATTTGATTCGTGTGGGGGGTGTGAGTCACGAGCATACATGTACTCGGTGTGGGGATGGACTAAAGAATGTTCCGTTTCGTGATGTGTTGAGCTGGTGTCGAGGGGTGAGGTGAGGGGTGGCGAAATGTACTAACGTAGGTACGTTCCCGAATTTCGATATAAGAGATATATAAAAGTGCAAGCGAGCATTGGTTCGATGTGACAAATTCATTTATGGGATATATCTTCAAGTGCGAAGCGCACTTTGTTTTTCGGGTGATTATTCATAAACGTGTG
Source organism: Spongilla lacustris (assembly GCA_949361645.1). NCBI lineage: Eukaryota > Metazoa > Porifera > Demospongiae > Spongillida > Spongillidae > Spongilla > Spongilla lacustris. The sequence continues at coordinate 7,451,047 of OX442433.1, read as the reverse complement.
AAAAAAGCGCACATATTGAAGGTCCCATGGATCCCTTATAGCGTATACCATGCCTTCACTTTAGAAGCTCATGGCATATAATATATGCACATACATGTGTGTAATACACAATGCCTACACACACACACACACACACACACACACACACACACACACACACACACACACACACACACACACACACACACACACACACACACACACACACACACACACACACACACACACACACACACACACACACACACACACACACACACACACACACACACACACAGAAAGATCATTAGTTTTAGTTGGACCCCAACATGTCACACCCATGTTGTACACATGTGCACCACACAACACATACACATGTATACATACACACACATATACATACTCACACATACACATACACACTATGGGAGTCAGCTGTCACATCTACAACTATTGCACCTCTGTTCACTATTAGCTGACACCTCCATCCATAGCTATAGTCCACACCTCCATCCATAGCTATAGTCCACACCTCCATCCATAGCTATAGTCCACACCTCCATCCATAGCTATAGTCCACACCTCCATCCATAGCTATAGTCCACACCTCCATCCATAGCTATAGTCCACACCTCCATCCATAGCTATAGTCCACACCTCCATCCATAGCTATAGTCCACACCTCCATCCATAGCTATAGTCCACACCTCCATCCATAGCTATAGTCCACACCTCCATCCATAGCTATAGTCCACACCTCCATCCATAGCTATAGTCCACACCTCCATCCATAGCTATAGTCCACACCTCCATCCATAGCTATAGTCCACACCTCCATCCATAGCTATAGTCCACACCTCCATCCATAGCTATAGTCCACACCTCCATCCATAGCTATAGTCCACACCTCCATCCATAGCTATAGTCCACACCTCCATCCATAGCTATAGTCCACACCTCCATCCATAGCTATAGTCCACACCTCCATCCATAGCTATAGTCCACACCTTCATCCATAGCTATAGTCCACACCTCCATCCATAGCTATAGTCCACCATAGCTATAGTCCACACCTCCATCCATAGCTATAGTCCACACCTCCATCCATAGCTATAGTCCACACCTCCATCCATAGCTATAGTCCACACCTCCATCCATAGCTATAGTCCACCATAGCTATAGTCCACACCTCCATCCATAGCTATAGTCCACACCTCCATCCATAGCTATAGTCCACACCTCCATCCATAGCTATAGTCCACACCTCCATCCATAACTATAGTCCACACCTCCATCCATAGCTATAGTCCACACCTCCATCCATAGCTATAGTCCACCTCCATCCATAGCTATAGTCCACCTCCATCCATAGCTATAGTCCACACCTCCATCCATAGCTATAGTCCACCTCCATCCATAGCTATAGTCCACACCTCCATCCATAGCTATAGTCCACACCTCCATCCATAGCTATAGTCCACACCTCCATCCATAGCTATAGTCCACACCTCCATCCATAGCTATAGTCCACACCTCCATCCATAGCTATAGTCCACACCTCCATCCATAGCTATAGTCCACACCTCCATCCATAGCTATAGTCCACACCTCCATCCATAGCTATAGTCCACACCTCCATCCATAGCTATAGTCCACACCTCCATCCATAGCTATAGTCCACACCTCCATCCATAGCTATAGTCCACACCTCCATCCATAGCTATAGTCCACACCTCCATCCATAGCTATAGTCCACACCTCCATCCATAGCTATAGTCCACACCTCCATCCATAGCTATAGTCCACACCTCCATCCATAGCTATAGTCCACACCTCCATCCATAGCTATAGTCCACACCTCCATCCATAGCTATAGTCCACACCTCCATCCATAGCTATAGTCCATACCTCCATCCATAGCTATAGTCCATACCTCCATCCATAGCTATAGTCCACACCTCCATCCATAGCTATAGTCCACACCTCCATCCATAGCTATAGTCCACACCTCCATCCATAGCTGTAGTCCACACCTCCATCCCCAGGGGGGTATGGTGAGAGGGAGATGGTGGATGTGTGAAAATCTATTTAGTACATAGTTAACACTTTGAGGGTAATAACATTCATCTGTTATACAGTGGGGTTGCACCTGACATCCCATTGTGTATGACATCATTGCCTATTTATAACATTGTCTATTTATAACATTACCATTTCCTGATATGGGATTTTGATGACCTTGTAGGATCAAGTCTCCTCCCCCTATGTCAGGGCAGGGTGCAGGGAGGGGAGGGGAACATTGGAAGCATGGTGGGTGTGTAGGGCCATGGTCCCATACACACCATGTAGGGCCATGGTCCCATACATACCATGTAGGGCCATGGTCCCATACATACCATGTAGGGCCATGGTCCCATACATACCATGTAGGGCCATGGTCCCATACATACCATGTAGGGCCATGGTCCCATACATACCATGTAGGGCCATGGTCCCATACACACCATGTAGGGCCATGGTCCCATACATACCATGTAGGGTCACCTGATTCCCTTTACCTGCTTCCTCCTCTTCCCCTCCTCCTCTCCTCCTCCTCCTCCCTCCCCTCCTCCTCCCCTCCTACTCCTCAACCTCCCTCCCCTCCTCCCTCCTCCTACTCCCTCCTCTCCTCCCCCTCCCACTTCTCAGGAGCAGGGGAGTCAGGGAAGAGTACAATCGTCAAACAGATGAAGATCTTACATAAAGATGGCTACACAGACCTGTAAGGCGGGGCTGGGGGTGGGGCCTTGGACACAAGCAGGGCTGGGGGTGAGGCCTTGGACACAAGCAGGGCTGGGGGTGGGGCCTTGGACACAAGCAGGGCTGGGGGTGGGACCTTGGACTGAAGATGGTGAATACTTATATTAGAGAAGCTGCTGTATTAAAAGTGAAGAGTTACTGTACCACTGCAATGTGGTCACCATTAGCATATTTATTAATAACTGGCCATTAATAGGGGTGGGGGGGGGGTGGGGGGGGCATACCTGGGAGCAGGGGGGAGGGAGGTCATACCTGGGAGCAGGGGGGAGGGGTATACCTAGGAGCAGGGGGGGGGGGGGGGGGGGGGGTTATACCTGGGAGTGGAGGGGGGGGGGGGCATAATACCTTGGAGTGGGGGGGAGGGGGGTTATACCTGGGAGCGGGGGGGGGGGGCATAATACCTTGGAGTGGGAGGGGAGGGGGGTTATACCTGGGAGCGGGGGGGGGGGGGGGGGGGGGGGGCATAATACCTTGGAGTGGGAGGGGGGTTATACCTGGGAGCGGGGGGGGGGGGGGGGCATAATACCTTGGAGTGGGAGGGGGGTTATACCTGGGAGCGGGGGCTTGTTGTGTGTACGTGAGGGTGCATGGTGAAGTTCTGTGTTATGCAATAACTTTTAACCAGAAGGCTAAGATGCATCTATGTGTGTGATGTCCCATTGCCTCCTCATCTGTAGGGAGAGATATGAGAAGGTGAAGGATATCAGGTCAAACGTCAGAGACATCATTATGGTAAGAGAGGAGGGGAGGCTAATTATGGTGAAGGCAGGACACCATGGGAGGGGTCAAGGTTTATCATGGAGGGGTCAAGGTTTATCATGGGCAGGGGTCAAGGTTTATCATGGGCAGGGGTCAAGGTTTATCATGGGCAGGGTCAAGGTTTATCATGGGCAGGGGTCAAGGTTTATCATGGGTAAGGGTCAAGGTTTATCATGGGCAGGGGTCAAGGGTTATCATGAGTAAGGGTCAAGGTTTATCATGGGAAGGGGTCAAGGGTTATCATGGGTAAGGGTCAAGGTTTATCATGGGTAAGGGTCAAGGTTGGTAGAGGTCACTGTTTTCACCTAGGGTGGGCTATGGCATATATTGTGGCACCCTCTACTAGTGCTCCTTGTATTTATCCCCTTCCCTCTCCTTATATTTAACCCCTTCCCTCTCCTTATATTTAACCCCTTCCTTGGGAGTACTCGCTGTGACTTCACCAAACCATTGCTCACTTCTCTATCTCTGCAGTCTGTGATAGATGCTATGGACAGGCTCCAACCTCGTGTGCAAATCAATGAAGCAGAGAATGTAGCTCGTGCTCACTACATCAGAGATGTGGTCAGTCAGAAGTCCTTTGATGGTTTTACTGAAGTGAGTGAAAACTGTGTATTGAGTGGATTGGTTCTTCTGTGGAGGAGTAACTGTGCATAAATCAGCAACATGGTCTTCCTACACTTCCTCACTTCCCCTTCCCTCCTCACTTCCCCTTCCCTCCTCACTTCCCCTTCCCTCCTCACTTCCCCTTCCCTCCTCACTTCCCCTCCCTCCTCACTTCCCCTTCCCTCCTCACTTCCCCTTCCCTCCTCACTTCCCCTTCCCTCCTCACTTCCCCTTCCCTCCTCTTTTCCCTTCCTTCCTCCCCCTAGGAATTCTTCACCACAGTAAGTATTCTATGGAGGGATGCTGGGGTACAGGCCATGTTCAGAAGATCTAATGAATATCAATTAATTGACTCAGCAGCTTAGTAAGTTGTGTGTGTTGATATTGTTTTGGTAGTTGCGACCTCCTCATGCCTCCATTGTGACCTCCTCATGCCTCCATTGTGACCTCCTCATGCCTCCATTGTGACCTCCTCATGCCTCCATTGTGACCTCCTCATGCCTTCATGTGACCTCCTCATGCCTCCATTGTGACCTCCTCATGCCTTCATGTGACCTCCTCATGCCTTCATGTGACCTCCTCATGCCTCCATGTGACCTCCTCATGCCTCCATGTGACCTCCTCATGCCTCCATGTGACCTCCTCATGCCTTCATGTGACCTCCTCATGCCTCCATTGTGACCTCATGCCTTCATGTGACCTCCTCATGCCTTCATGTGACCTCCTCATGCCTTCATGTGACCACCTCATGCCTTCATGTGACCATCTGTGTAGTCCATGTGACCATCTGTGTAGTCCATGTGACCATCTGTGTAGTCCATGTGACCATCTGTGTAGTCCATGTGACCATCTGTTGTAGTCCATGTGACCATCTGTTGTAGTCCATGTGACCTTGCTCATTTCGACCATGTATTTGTGATGATTGTCTCACACTGCTCATTGCCTCTTCAACCCCCATCACATCCACCCCTGGTCCTCCAAATAGACTGCTCCACATGGTGTGTGAATCCTAACCTAACTATGAGGTCCCATTACTGTGACCATATCCTAACCTTACTGTGACCATATCCTAACCTTGCTGTGACCATATCCTAACCATATCCTAACCTTACTGTGACCATATCCTAACCTTACTGTGACCATATCTTAACCTTACTGTGACCATATCCTAACCTTACTGTGACCATATCCTAACCTCTAACCTTACTGGGACTATACCTGATTATGTGATGGAGTTATGAGGGAGGTATCAGCTATGTGCTGTTGAGAATGCTCAGCCAATTTGAACACAGGTTTAAAAGATGTATGAATTCACTTATTGTATTTCACTTAGCTTTATGGACGCGCATAAGCTTGCTGAAATATCAAAGTCAGACTACAAACCTTCTGATCAGGTTGGTTGCCTGCAGAGAAGCACATGCTCACCGTGCACACTCCTCACATGCACACTCCCTCACATGCACAGGACATACTTCGCTGCCGTGTTCTCACCAATGGGATTTTTGAGACAAAATTCATTGTGGAGAAAGTAAATTTTCAGTAAGTTAAGCGATACAATAGCATACAATAACATGTATATATATATATGTGCCTTGTACATATGATTTCACCAAAACACCTCACCTCATCACTTGACCCTCCTCACCCTCATCCTTATACCACCTCATCCTTATACCACCTCATCCTTATACCACCTCACTGTTATCACACATCACCCTTATCACACCCTCATCCTTGTCACACCACCACCTCATCCTTATCACCCTCACTGTTATCACACATCACCCTTATCACACCCTCATCCTTCACACCACCTCATCCTTATCACACCCTCACTCATCCTATCATCATAATCATCCCATCTTGCCCCATCAGCATGTTCGATGTGGGTGGCCAGAGAAGTGAACGGAGAAAATGGATTCAATGTTTCAATGGTGGGTGTGGTTAGCTTGGGGTCACCATGGTTATCGCTCTTTCCAAGCAGATGTTACAGCCATTGTGTTTGTGGTGTCATGCAGCAGTTTTGACACTGTTATCAGAGAAGATGGTAAAACAGTAAGTGTGTTGTGCTTCTGGGGAAATAGTCTTGTAATGTCAGATAACACAATTCAGAACAGCTTACAAGAATCTCTTGAGTTGTTTGACAACATATGGACAAACAGGTAGGTATGGTGTGTGTGTATCCAATTTACTCCTTATGTGTGTGTATCTGCACGTGTGCCACTGCTTTGTTGTACATGTGGCGCACATTGCACCCCTGCTATGGGGTGTGGTCCCCCTGCTATGAGGTGTGGTCCCCCAGCTATGAGGTGTGGTCCCCCCAGCTATGAGGTGTGGTCCCCCTGCTATGAGGTGTGGTCCCCCTGCTAGGAGGTGGGGTCCCCCCTGCTATGAGGTGTGGTCCCCCCCCTTCTATGAGGTGTGATCCCCCCAGCTATACCTCCTGCTATGAGGTGTGATCCCCCCAGCTATACCCCCTGCTATGAGATTTGGTTCCCTATGCTATGACCTTTCTGTTACTAGCTGGCGCTATACACAGAGAAAGAATTTCCTCCTCCACCCCCTCTCATCCACAGATGGTTACAAAGTGTGTCTGTTATCCTCTTCCTGAACAAACAAGATGCTTTGAAGCAGAAGGTTGAAGATGGGAAGAGAGTTGATGAGTACTTCCCAGAATTTGCAACCTATCGAGCCCCAACCCAAGAGGGACATGGTTAGTGCAACTTGGGTCTATTGGTGAACTTAGGGAATAATGCATGGACCCAGAGGGTAGATAGGCAAGTGTGCATGGACCCAGAGGCAAGTGTTCCAAGCAGCTGACAGAGCACAAGGATTGAAATGAGAAATGTGGTCTGATGTAGAGACAATATCACACATTGAGTAAATGCTACATCAATCATGAAATTGCATAATTGCAGTTTGTTTGACCAGATTATACTTTATCCACCAGACATTGCTCAGAGCTGTAGATAGCTGGAATGTTTGTGCCCCATATAATGGATTTCAGTTATCTAGTGCTCCATATTTGGGTCAATACTTCCTGTAATATACAATGCTATTGTTTCATTGTTTTATCACCTTCACCAGACAAGGGAGAGTCCGGAGAGAAGGAGAGTGAGCTGTATACCAGGGCCAAGTATTTTGTGAGGGATCTCTTTGTGGTGAGATACTTTGTCATATTGAAACTCCTAGTGTGTCACAGATATTGGTTTACTCAGTCACCACTGCCATTGTACCTACCCTGTTAAGATGGTGGAAAAAACATGTCACATGTCCTTCCTTCTTGTCTCTGCAGCGGATAAGCAAGGCAACAGAGTCTGACCCCAGACATCCCCACTACCTCTACCCTCATTTCACCACAGCCATTGACACAGAGAATATTAGAAGAGTATTTAGTTCATGTCGTGACATCATTCAGCGAGAGCACCTGAGGAAATACGAACTTCTCTGATCAGTCTCATCTGATGTTTTGTGGTTATTTCCTATATGTCCAAACCACCTATGTGTCTGTTTGTATGTGTTGTATGTCCCTGCATATATGTCTGATCGATGGTTTTACTGCTATCACGTAAACCCCACAGGAAGCTGTATGTATGTATATGCATGCCAAGGAATTTCCAAATGCACACACAATATATGTAACGCATGCATCTCTGACATTTCATTGACCATTACATAACTGTAATGAGTGAGGAACAAGTTAGGAAGGGTGCCTGTAGCATATAACTGAATATTTAGCTCCATGGAGGATTGGTACATTTCTACAACTGAATTATTAAAAACACGGTGAACAATAGATGGTGCACTGCGTTTGGCCGTTAGGACAGCCTTGCTGGGATATGTGGTACAAAACAAGTGGTCCAAAACCTCACTAAATGGCCAACGTTCATAAGGACAGCACTTTAGCTGTGTACACCTGTTTGTTTTGTGACCTCTAATCTGAGTCATCATTCAATTATTGGTCCCTCATGCAGTGCCAATTAGCAGAGATCCAAATGGAACTAACACCTATTCAGTGCAAAAGGTACCCCCCCTTTGCAGCAAGTAAAAGGAGCACACCTGAACACAGAGGGTAGTCATAACATACAGAGGGCAATGGATCATTGAAGAAGGTTCAATGCAGTAGAGAGTGTGTTCAACACTTGTGGATTATCTTTGAAACCTGTCATAAACAAAAGCTGGCTTAGGAAGCCTTGCAACAGCATAGTACTCACCTGTTGCCTTGCATGTTAAGTTGGCTTGTTCCAGCTTCTTATCCAGACCACTTCTCCTTAAAGAGTTCTTCACCTTGTGTGGTGGAAAGGTTTGTTTGGAGGAGCAGTACAAGTGTGAAGTATTAAATTCTCACCTTGTTGCAGTTAAATATGAGAGCCCATATAGCTGAAGCAGCAAGGACTAACTGTCTGCTGTCTCCAGAGTCAAGCGCACATGAAAACATGGTGGCAACAGCTTCTGTGAAGGAATCAACATTAGTAAAAGTGACTACAGTGAAGAGGGTGGTCATTAACAATTATTGTTATCCTCGCCTCTGAGCTGTATGTACAGTTGTGTTGCCTGTAGCTGTAGCTGTATGTTATGTTAATTCTATGCCTAATTAACCCTTTAAATAAACAAATATAACACATCATATGGTGGAACCTGTCTAAAGTGGTCACACGCCAGAACCCTGCACATTCATTATGTGGCTGGTATGCAGGTGCAAACTGAGGTGACCATTAAGGCAGGTACCCCTGCATGTCTTCTCTCATACCTTACCTGTGGTGGACAGAATGGTTTTACTTTGCTGGTGAAAACACAGATTCCTTAACACAAGAAGGCACTGGGTCTGCTCTGCCCCGCCTCCATTCCAATACATGCCCACCAGGAAGTCCAGAGACCCTACATATCAACACAGTAACAGATTGCATATTGGAACTGAAGGAGGGAGGGGGGGAGGGGGGTACCTGGTGTCTTCATAATCATGGACTGACCCTCTGTGGAAAAGGAGAGGTTGATCAGTAGCTTCAGCCAGAGGCATGATGGCTTCACTTTGCTTTGATTGCCCTTCTCAGTCCTCGGATTTACTTGAGACAAGTGCTGGAGAAGACCCACCTACCATATATGTGTACATTAAGTGAGTACAATCTATGGTAACTCAATAAAACTAATTACTAGAAGATTTTAAAAGGTGCCAGCTGTTCTTCACCAGCCTATACACAGCAAGCTGTGCACATAGTAGTGTGCTGAACTCTCACCCACATGCAAATGCATCACGGTGTACATGTACATGACCCCCCTCCCCCCCCACTCACCTTTCTCATCACAGCCCTGCATTCTGATGAGAGGGCAGCAGTAGCCATGAGAGTGAACGCTGCCCTAAGGACGTCGCCATGGGCACCGAGAGGCTTAGCTAAAGGTGACATCCCACCAAGGTAACGAGTGACCAGCCTCATGATGCTATGCAGCAGACCTGAGCACAGTGCTGCACGAGCTGGGGACAGCGGGAATGTAGGTACTGATCAGCGTGCCTACTCAAGCTGTTCCATTTGGGTTATGGTAATGAACAATTAAGAATGAGACCAAACAAACATGCCATTTCCATAGGTCCATCTCCTCTCCAGACCCATCTTCTATCATTTCTCATCCCATCTTCTAATAAGACCTAACCTCCATCTCCTCCCCAGACCTCCCCCCCCACTTCCTCCCCATACCTAACCTCAATCTCCTCCCCCAGACATTACCCCCACTTTCTCCCCAGATACACATTGTAAAAGTTAACTGATAAGCTAGCACACACACAAGGTCACCATCATGTAAGCACATGCCGCCATGCAACAAGCAAATGTGGTTGCAACATGTTGCATCGTGCCAATTTTTCTTTGCTTTCCATCATCCACTGTGGGCTGATGTGACTCTCTAGGTGCAGTGCTATCTAACCACATTGTGCTATATATAACCAGTGCCCCTAACAATGGACTAACACCCAAAGGTTAACTCTACACCCACCTCCTCCCCAGACCATCCCTCATTTTCTTCTGCTATTTCTTTCTCTCTCATATCCCTCCTCCCCAGACCTTCATCCCTCCACCCCCTCTTGCTCGCCAAACCTGGAGAATGCTGAGTGCAAAAGACGCAGAGCAGTTGTAGCACTGACACTAGTAGTCTGCGACATGTGCAACACCAAGGCCATATCTTCTGAATAACTGAGGGCAGGTGACCAGAGAGTGCAGCGGCCTAGGCAGGAAGGAAGGAAGCACTGAAACATACTTCTGAGGTGTCACACAACATACTTTGGAATCAAATGATCTGTAGAGGAGATTTCTGATAAGAATTACAACAGAGATTAGTTCCTCAATATGTGGAGAATCCTGCAAAGGTGTGTTTGTGTATAGGAACGCATGAATACAACACACAGCACACCTCTCTTCTTGCTGATGGCTGTTCCATGGCCTCTGTGCCTAGCCGCTTGTGCAGGACCTCAAGTTGATCAATGCTTGACTCCAAGAACCCATCTATATGCAGAAAGGTCGGGGGGCATCTTTGTAAGGATTGGGGAGGAGATATTATGGGTGTGGCATCTGTAATGGTACTGTAAGGGCTGGGGAGGAGATTTATATTGGTGTGGCATCTGTAATGGTACTGTAAGGGCTGGGGAGGAGATTTATAATGGGTGAGGCATTTTTGTAATTGTACTGTAAAGGCTGGTAATGGGATCTTTGCAATAAGTACATCTTTGTACAGATAGGTGGTAAATACAGCATTAAACAGTACATGTGTGTGCATATGTACACCTACACTCAAGTGCTGCCTGCTTGGCTGTACAACTACATGCTACCAGGAGGCTAAGTGCAGACATGACTGGGTGTGACAGGACAGACAAACTGAGTTCATCGTGTGCTCTTAGTAATGCCTCACACAGCCTCCTCCCATCAGTGGTTGAGCCCCGCCTCCTTCCATCAGGGTGTGTACTCTGGCTCCTCCCACAAGTGGGTGTGGTCTCCATGGGGGCAGGCAATTCAGGGGGAGACATGCTCCCAGAACCCTTGCCATCAAGCAGTTCCTTTAGTGCACCCAAGCAAGCATCTTTAACAGGATCACCAGATGAAGGGGACAAGAGTAAGGTAGAAGGGTGAGTTTGGGTATGATCTGACGGATTGCAAGAGGCACGAATGAAGAGTGACAAGAGTTTTAGAGTCTCCACCGCAAGGCAATGGAGATGCCCATTTTTGACGTCACCAAGACTATGTTGGATCAATCCTGCACAAATCAACAGTATGGGTTCTCCTTGGCTATCAGAAGCTTATCAGTAGACCTACCAACTAAGCTCTCCCACTGCAGCTGGACATAAGTGAACAGCATCTCCAGCTGATGAAAAGAAGCCCTGTAGCTCATGGCATGAAGAAGAGCCATCAAAGCAGTACACATACCAACACCTGGGGAGACATACATCCATGAATACACTCTATAGCACATACTCTTGACCTGTGCTCTTTCTGTATAACAGTTCAGTGAGACAAGGGATCATGTGGCACAGTGACCCCACACATTCTTCTCTCAGGAGACGGGGAAGGATTTCATCTGGATGGAGAAGGAGGAGGGACCTAAGAAGAACCAATATGGCTTCAAACATGGAGAGCCAGGAGCCAAAGGCAGCAACCCTGCAGGTGGTACAAAGGTAAAGCACAGGAGGACAGCTCTGTGTGTGTGTGTGTGTGTGTGTGTGTGTGTGTGTGTGTGTGTGTGTGTGTGTATGTGTGTGTGTGTGTGTGTGTGTGTGTTTGTGTGTGTGTGTGTGTGTGTGTGTGTTTGTTTGTGTGTGTGTGTGTGTGTGTGTGTGTGTGTGTGTGTGTGTGTGTTTGTGTGTGTGAACATACCTAATCAGGTCAGCATCATAGGCAGTAGCGGTGAATTGCAATATTTCAGAACTACATGTAAGCATGCTGTATGTGTGAGTGTGTGCAAGTGTTGCATATATATGTGTGTTCATGTGTGTGTATTTGTACGCATTTAAAGGAACCCACACAAGTGAAAATAAAAGGACATACACAGGATCAGGGAGATATGCACAGGGGACCAGGGGATCAGGGAGATATGCACAGGGGACCAGGGGATCAGGGAGATATGCACAGGGGACCAGGGGATCAGGGAGATATGCACAGGGGACCAGGGGATCAGAGAATATGCATAGGGTTTTTTGCCGACTTGGTAATTAATACATAAACCAGCATTAATTAATTTCAGGTTGCAAATATACCTGATGGCAAGCTTGAGCAAGCCTTGCTTGAGGATATGAGAGGCCACATACTGTGGAAATGGTAGTAGAAGATTGTGCAGTAGCTGGCAGGTCCCCCAAATGATGTATGGATCATGTAATGCCAGGGGCCCACTGATCAGTGAAGTGGCAGCTGCAGGAAAGGCAGCCTTGCTCAGGGAACAGCACTCCAGACATGCCTTCTTCAGGCTCTGAAGATGTTCAGTTCCAGATAACATGCATCTAAATGATGTGAATAGACCATAGTGGTCCACCAGAACCCTCAGAGCTTTTGGGCCCTTCATAGTTGCCTGCCAGAAGAGAAAAGCAATGACCAAAACACTCATACCACCCCACAGCAATGTATTCATTCCACCCCACACTAATGTACAGTTTCTAAAGTTTTATGTGTCTGTATGTATCTATGTGTATGTGTGTGTGTGTGTGCATGCGCGTGTGTGTGTATGCATGTGTGTATTTGCCTGAGTGCGTGTGTGGTGAGTTATTTTGGTATGTGCAGCACCATGGTTTCAAATGTGCCATATCCTCACCCTTTGGGATGCTATGCATAATGTTTTTTAGTGACATTTCTGGTGAATTAGTGTGTAGCCATAGTACACAATGAGACAAGGTCACAAAAGGTTAAGCACAATATATTCAACCCTGTACCACAGGTTAAGTAGGGGTGAATCTATCCAAGCGCACCATCCAGCACATACTTCTCACCTGCGGCAGTGGTAACACAAGCAGGTCTTCCCACTTCTTGTTTTCGCTACACAACACTACTAGAGATGTAACCACTCCTAGGGCCTGGAGGGGTGTATACATTCCATGTGGTGCATCTATGCCAATTGAGCTTTTCACCTGTTGTCGAACAAGAGCAGCCTCGCTCCTGTTCAGTCCAACTGTCAGGCATTCCCCCCAAATCCCAAATGTGGTAGAGTTTTCCATTTCCTGGAGTACAATCTGAGCTGTGTCAACTTCTGAACACAGCAGTGATAATATGCTGAAGCCCCCATACTGTACCTAATTCCATACATGCCAGTGCACAACAAATATGAAGGCAAACAAATATAATAAAGCACTTACTTGTGGATCTCTATCTTTCAGTAGTGATAAAAGCCATCCAAAGTTGGAACAAACTGGATCCTTCAGCCATGAAGTACACCATCCCTACAGAAACGTGTTAAATAAGGCAAATCCAAAGTCCACCACAGGAATGGCTCTGTGGCTTAGTTGGTTAAAGCGCCTGTCTAGTAAACAGGAGATCGCCGGTTCGAATCCGGCCAGGGCCTGTGTTTTTTTTTTTTTTCCTTCCCCCCCCCCCCTCTTCTCATTTACTGTTGTGGGTATGCATTTTTTTTTTTTCATTTAATCAATGTATTATTATTAAACAACACATGAATACATCGTCTACAATTATATTTATGATACACGAATAAATAAAACACATTAACTACAAAGTTATGTTTAGGAACTACATGTATCACTGATATATCCACCCCTTAAGAGGAGGGACCGGGCATTGGCCTGTACTAGTGTTAAGTTCAGGCGCCCATACAAGTTAGAGACCACCTTGGACTTGGGGGTGTTGGTCCTTGTGGCAAGGTGTGAAGAAAGCTTGGACAGCTTCCCTGCCCCAAGCTCCATATGACTCCATGTACACCAATTAATTGATGTTACAGAAGTCTAAGTACATCCCAACATATTTATTTATTTCACCTGAGGTGGATTTTGAAACTTGACAGAATGAAGGAAGTGCGTCAGTGCAACAGCAGCCTTAGCAGACACTCCTTTCCCCATAAAGGACGTGGTTCCTGCACTGCCACGGCCAACAAGAAAAGAGCATAGCACCTGCAATTTATGGCAGGTGTAATAAAAGTGCGCACCAATTTTTAAAAATTAAAAAAACCCTCACCTGTCTAAGTGCAACCATTGCATTCATGTGGCAGTCTAACCACTCAAAGCTACTCTCCTTTCCCACCATCATTGCACTGTGAGCGTGAATATAACAGCACATCACACACAAACACACACAAACACACACAACACACACACACACACACACACACACACACACACACACACACACACACACACACACACACACACACACACACACACACACACACAAGTATGCATGTGTAAATGCACGTAAGTGTTGGCCAACACTGTCAAATAGATATATGGCACAACAAATAGCACATACATTTTGCTGAGATGAAGGACACAGTGTAGAGACAGTTCCAACAGAGGGAGGTCATAGTATTGAGGTGACCCTGCAACATCAAGACATCTGCAGAACATCTTTACAAGTCCTGGGACATAGGACACAGGAATAGAGCTGGATTGCTCTAGTAAATTACCACAGAGCCTCAGCAGAGATTTCTGTGGTTGTCTATGATAGACAGAGTGGTAACTTGTTATCACAAAGAACATACATACCCACACATAGCGCACCTGCCCCAGACACATATGCACACACACACATAATACACACATACATGCATAATATACATATATACATACATACATACATACATAACATAACACACGCGCACACACACACACACACACACACACACACACACACACACACACACACACACACACACACACACCCTGCCCATCACCTTTCAGAATGCTCCTGTAGTGAAGCTTGCATCAACTTGAAGCACACAGTTTGAGGGCCCATGACAGCCTTCACAATCCACTCAGTCTCAGCAGGCGACATCACTGCAGTACACAAGAACAAGAGCACGCTCTCCAAAGTGTGCTCGTCAGATAAGGTGGTGGGGTGCACGCTGATGAGCCTGCATCATAAGGTAAGATCATGCCTAAAACAGCTGACCCTGTAGGTCTTGCATACAAACCCTTGAAGAGCTGTCTCCCAATCCAACTCCAGTCTTCCACACCTCTTGTGCAGTCCACCAATCAGCTCCAGGATGCTGAGCTGAGCTGATGTTGACTTCCACTGGTCCCCAGCCGATTGCAGTGCATGTGTGGTGTCCATAAACGCTGTTTGACAGTCAAGAGCCCTGAGCATCAACACCTCAAACTAATAGAATGGCGTAAAGCAAAGAGATGCTATTTTCTGATCAAAATCTGCATTGCTGCGTACATACCTGTGAGAGTGCTGGGTCCTGTTTGGGGCTGCAGACCTTTGACAAAAGTGCTTCCACACTTCCTGCTTTGGAGGTGTGATATGCCAAACGAAGTACACCACCAACAGGCTCAGAGAAGCAGACCTCTGTCTCCAGCATCATTGGAGGCTTGTTAGGGCACTCAGTGACATGCGCATCAACTGGAAATGGGAACTGCAACCTGTTCAAGCACACATAAGGAATGAAAAAAGTGGTACATAAAATCATATTCCCTCCTACTGGTCTAGAGTGTATGTGTGTGTGGATGTGAGGGTGTGTAGGGGTATGTGGGTGTGTAGATGCGAGGGTGTGTAGGGTATGTGTGTGTGGATGTGACTGTGTGTAGGTATGTGTGTGTGGATGTGAGGGTGTGTATGGTTTGTGGGTGTGTGGATGTGAGGGTGTTTAGGGTATGTGGGTGTGTGGATGTGAGGATATGTAGGGTATGTGGATGTGAGGGTGTTTAGTAGTATGTGAGTATGTGGATGTGAAGGTGTATAGGGTATGTGGGTGTGTGGATGTGAGGATGTGTAGGGGTATGTGGCACTAGTCAGAAACATTCTGTACTTGCACAGGTACATTATTATAATATACCTGTTCAGAATTTCTTCAGAAAGCTTTATTCCAGAACCTTTCGTGGGTAGGCTATATTGAGCTACTGTTTCAAAGAGCAAGAAGCAGAGAAGTTTGGATACATCATAGAGGAGCTCCACATCTGCATGCCATAGCAAGGCACCTACAGAACCATCAAGAGTGCAGGTGACTAAGTCTTTACATGAAGGTAATATTACGTGGTAGGTTGTGAATTTTTGATTGAGGGATGGAATTATGTGTATATGTAGTACCTTCAACAACTGCTAAAACCCCATCCACTCACCACCCCCACCCCCACCTCATCCTCTTATTCTCTACAAGCTGCCCACCTCTCCTATACCTCTCAAAACATTGAAGAGAAACTCCCTGTTTTCTGCAAGCTCTCTTCTGGCCAGCCCAGAGGAATGGGTGATAAGCGCAAGGGAACGAACAGAAGGTTTGAACAGGCGAATGGAACTGGTCTTTGTTGCTTGATGATCTGACAGAGGCGGGTCATTGAGGCAACATGAAAGCAAACTGTTCACACTAGAAATAACATTTTCATCCAACGCTGAATCGTGCAGTGAGTAGTCTGAAAGGAGGAATACTATTAATTGTACCAGCATACAAATCGCACATACATTCACATGTCTCCACAAACACACACACACAATTCTTATACCTTAAATGTCCCATCCCTATCCCTATGACAATAATATGCGAGACATGCACACATGCATATCTGTATGCTTAATTGCTCTTTCTGTTGGCTTGAACACTTCACAAGTGTTTTGTGTGCAATTCAACAGCAGTGACTCCCAAATGATACAATGAAATCCCTGGTAATTGCACTTCTCATTGCCTTCCTCCCCCTTCAAATAGATTGACAACCAAATAAATGGGAGGTTGACACCACCTCACCAAGCAAGACTATGGCAAGCTGTTCTATGGCCGAGATCTTTAGCACATGGTCCATCGTTGGAGACCTCAAGATGTGTAGAAGCTTAGTCACGTCCTCCTTGGAGAAAACTGTGTGCCGCCCAATGTCTTGCTCATGTGGAGATGGTTTTCCAAGCAGCAAGACATCGTGGAGAATAGCACACTGCTCTACAGAGAATGGAGAAGCTTTACTGGGTGGAGCAGCAATCAGAAGCTTGGACAAAATGGAGAATGCCCACACCCTGCAGCTGCATGTGCGTGTGATGTGTGTGTTTGTGTGCATGTGTGTGATGTGTGTATGTAATATGTCAATGTGTGTGATGTGTGTATATAATATGTCAATGTGTGTGCATGGTGATGATCAATATGCACAGGAATAGTGCACTGAAGGTATATAGTAGTTTAGATACACATTTAGTAAACAGTTTAATGCAGAAAAATGCTCTGTGCCATAAGGGTAGTAACTTTGAGTACTAGGGTCTATAATGCTGTGCACATAGCCCCCCCCCCCCAATCAAATTAACTGGAACAGTTGTTGATATGGTTATGATCCTAACTCATGTTAGCAGTTTAAACCAGCAGTATTTCAAAGACTGAATAGAACATTCAGAGATGTCAGCAAGGGTAAATGATTCAGGTCAGGTTAAGTCAAGTCAGGCAAAGTGCATTTAGTAATCGAATCCACTTTGCTGTTACCCCCATGTACAAGATATTAATCGGGGGGAGGGGGAACATTAAACTAGGCACACTTAGGAACTGTTAGGCTTTCTGTTTAGAATCACATCTTATAGTTAGCTCTTTGTATGTAGAAACTAAAGTGGGATTAACATGAAGCCGCTGATCTTGTCCAAACTTACTCTCTGTTCTTTGAGAACATGTTCCTTAGAAGGCATTGGACCTTCTTGGTGTCAGACCACACCTCTCCCCTTTCCAATATGTTGTGCATTACCATGGCAAGCTCTGTGCTGAAGTATGTACCAGCCTAATGTATAAGGGCAAAAGAGTGATATATCTGTAGGTATATACACACATAGCACACATAAGCACATCATAATGACTAGTAATTGTGAAGGAAAGACTATCTTTTCATCTTTTAAAATATTTCATCGCCAGCTCACAGTCCTTGTAAGCATGCTTACCATCCTTAATAAGGATGCACTTTAGTTTGTTTTCCTGTTATACCTAGATCACTTCTTCTATTTCAATTTCGATGACATAAATTTATGGTAATTTAACAACTTGCTCCCCTATTATAGTGGTGGAAGTGGTCTCCTTCTAACAATGACTTTCATGCAGAGTATTGACAGAATTATGAATGACAAAGTGATATAAATATTTTTTTAATTCAGAAAGCTCAATGATTTGTTGTTATGCATTGGAAATCGGACATATGGTTTATAAATAATAAGCCATTGAAGTTTGATCATGCTTCGAAAGAATTCCATGAACCATGAATTAAAAATATTTAATTGATCCTGTAGTCATCTTTGACTTCAGTGAGCACAGTTTGTACCATTGGCATTGCCACTACTGTCAACTTGTAGGGCAAGAAATATGCAATTCTATGGTACAAGGATTTGACAGATGACTGTGATAAAAATTAATTTGTAATTCTACTTTTGATCAATGATGATTATAGCCACCAAGCTGATCTCATTGTTTTTATACTTCAACATCATCCTTAAATAAGGACGACTGGAGACATTAAAGGTTATATAGAACAGTTGCATGGACTGGTACCAAGTAGGACTTCTATCCCCATCCTACAACCTGATCCAGTAGTAACTCTAATGTGGTAACACTATTCACTTAAGTGCAAAAGGTCCAGTTTGCTTGAACGGTAGCACATTTATAGTCACTGGGTTGGGCCTCACCTCAACATATAGTTGCCATGGAGCCATACTCTGCACAGCCTTCCTTCCTCCCTGAGCGAGGAGATGGGAGAGAACCTTTCCACACAGAGAGGACACATTGTCATCAGTGCTAAGCAGTGCCCTAGTACAGAGACCCTCCAGTAGATCTTCCTTCAGCAGCTCATTAGTAAGACTGTCTCCAACAGAACGTGTCAGGGAAGTCTGCAGTAAATGACATATAACATGATTATGCATACATGTGATGTATGATGGCATACATGTGATGTATGATGGCATACATGTGATGTATGATGACATACATGTGATGCATGATGGCATACATGTGATGTATGATGACATACATGTGATGCATGATGGCATACATGTGATGTATGATGACATACATGTGATGTATGATGGCATACATGTGATGTATGATGACATACATGTGATGTATGATGGCATACATGTGATGTATGATGGCATACATGTGATGCATTACATGTGATGCATGATGACATACATGTGATGCATTACATGTACTTACATGCAAATGGTCCAAAGCTACTCTCTGAACCACAAATGATCCATGAGACAAAAGCTTTAGTAGCAAGTGGCGAGATGTGGTTTGACAAACCAGCTCTCCCTGTTCCACTAGCCTACAGCGAAATAAGATTGTCAACGTGTGGTCACCCTTCATGTGCAACATACACACTAAGGCACAGCTCAACAGCACTGGAGACAACCTCCTCATCACACTCAAAGTACAGGCCTTGCAATCCTTGTTCTGCAAGTGAGAGGACCTCACAAGAAGTAACTGTTGGCTTGGCTCCCAAGATCCTCAGAAAACTGAACATGCTCTGGAAGCTATCCACATAAGATTGTATCTTCATCCTAAGCTGAAATAACATTTTCTGAAGTAAAATAATGCTTCCAATCACCATACATCCTTCCCTACCCTCCATTTTATCCTATTATTTCCCTACCCTCCATTTTATCCTATTCTTTCCCTACCCTCCATTTTATCCTATTCTTTCCCTACCCTCCATTTTATCCTATTCTTTCTCTACTCTCCATTCTACCCTCTTTCTCCAGATCAGCCATTGTATCCCAACTACCCAGTATCCCATCATAAACTCCCTGTGTTATCTATCTCCCATTTCTATGTACTGTACATGCACCCCCGTTATGGCTCCTATACCTGGTATGTGGGAGGGTCCATCTTCTTAACGTGAGGTAGAAGGGCCTGCACCAGGTGGGGATGGCTCACACCAAGCAAGCCATTCATTACCAGGTCACACAGGGCTCCACCCACTGTACTTGGAAGGCTGGCATTTTCCGGCAGCTTTGGTAGAGCACACTGTGAGCGAACGGTATTACAGTTACGTGACTTACAACATTGATGGTGGTAGAGAGGCTGTAAGCAAGGTGTACCGTTGTCAAGGTTACCATCAGCCGTGCCATAGAAGGAGTACAGGTAAGGACGGGGGCAGTGCCAGGAGCCCTGCCATCTCTGGGGGTCATTCGTCTCCATTTGGAGAGGCAGTGGGATAGGGCTGACCCCAAGTGCTCCACACTTCTGTTGACATGCTGTGTTGGACAAATGAACATTCCTTAGCTCAATACACGATGTGTACACACACACACACACACACACACACACACACACACACACACACACACACACACACACACACACACACACACACACAAGAGAACCTCTGACAAATTATTCTCCAGAACAGCTGCTTCCATATGAACTATATTTGCAGAAACTTGTGACAGCAGCAATGCAGTCACAGAGAGCAGCTGAACACAGCTGGACACACACTGGAGAATCTGGTGATCATCATCAGAGCCCAGCTGAAAGTCATTGTTGAGACACTCTAGAAGCAGCGAACATGTGTGCTCTGTGATCAGATTGCAGTAATGAGAGAGTGACAGCTGCTCCTTGTGAAGGTGGTTAAGTATCTCTGGTGAAACATTTTCAAGGTCATGTGACCAGGACTCCAGGTCATCTGAAAACCCTTGAGGAGCTTCACTTGAGCTTTCCATTGCACCTGGGGTAAAATGGTATGATAAAGGAAT
Organism: Spongilla lacustris; assembly: GCA_949361645.1. Taxonomy (NCBI): domain Eukaryota; kingdom Metazoa; phylum Porifera; class Demospongiae; order Spongillida; family Spongillidae; genus Spongilla; species Spongilla lacustris. Next base: position 7,430,078 of record OX442433.1, on the reverse strand, counting down.
GAATAATCTTGAACTAAGTACACCTGTACATGTATCTCAAGGCTTACACTCATAACTGGGAGGTCCTCTACCTCTACCAGAATTAATTACATACTTCCAATAACCTTTGATATGGCAACCAGGTCATTTTTTTTTGGGGGGGGGGGGGGGGGGTACATCTGAATGGGATATCCACGAGTACCAAACAAATATCCTACAGCTCTGTTTATGTTTACAACTAACACAAGAGAACAGTTGTGTAGTAACACTTTCTGTAATCCAGTGCCATCCCATTATTGATAGCATGGCCTAAGATCAAACATCTGTGGGTTATAAATCAAGTATCGAACATTCTTCTTCCTGGGATATAGTACCATCAAAATTGGCTGCTATGCACAATTTTACTACAAAGAGAGGAGCCATGATTGTTTTACCTAACTTAAACTGTCAGGCACTTGACTGGCTAATTCATGTCAGGCGTTGGTGAACAAATCCATATTTGATAACAAAGCAACAAGGAGAGTGCCCACATACATGTAGAATTGGAAGCACATACCACCTCATGCAGGAACAAACACCTGGTCAAATTTGTTGCAAATGAGACTGCATTCCATCACAAATGTTTTTGGATGACAGGAGTGCCAGGAATTAAAAAAAAAACAAACAAAAAAAACAACCCATAAGGTCTAGCTGCGTCCTCTCACATCTACACAATACTATGTGGGGTCATTCCAAAAACGTTTTTACCACCCTAGTGTCAAATCTGCATTATATTACTCATATTTAATACCTACTTAGAAACATACACTTTCACAATATAATTGTATACCCTATCATTCTTTGTTTACCAGATACACTGCCTTGAATAATTAATTTTCCCCCCTTTTTTGTTTGCTTTGAATGACTACTGCTTCCCCCTTACAGTGAGCATGCTCATTTTTTGTGCACAAGAGGAAGGGTTTTATGGAAACACACCCTTGAGCATGCATATGCACATTGTTTGTCATAAGGGGGAGTGGCAATACATTCATTTAGCATAAGGTTGTAACATTGCCAAGAATAAGAAAAAAACTAGGACACCATTCTTTGTTTGCTAGATAGCTGCCAACAGTTAACAGCTTTCTGTGAATTCAACTTTTTGGGATACTGATCACATGGTCTGGGATTTTGATTTTAAGTCAGGCTGCCATATTTAATCTCCCTTTTGCATTCATATCAATTGCATTCTTGAATTGCTTTTATGAAAACAGAACAACCACAAAGTCACAGAACAATCAAAACAGACACTTCACAGTTTACTCAACCTTGCTGTTAGTTTCTCACAGGCTTCCTGCATCTCTACTTTGTATGTAACATATCTTCCTGTAGCAGTTTGCTGTAACACAAGTCAGAACATCTGACAGGTCTACATCCAGCATGTCCTCCTGCTCGGGGTACACAAAGGAGGGTGCTGGGATGCAGGGGTGTAAAAATGTAACAGTTATGCAACATTCAGCCTCATGCTCAGCAACAAAACAGCCAAGCCAGCATTGTTCGTTGTACACAACAGTTGCATAACCACCAATTGTTATGGCTAGTGATGGTCAAACGACTGCACTGCATACATCAACCCGTTCTCTTCTTGACACCCTACTGGAAGAAAACAGCTTCACCTCAGAAATAGGGAAGTTTTTGAGTGCTGCTGCTCTAATTCTTTGGTTTCAAGGTCATGTTCTTTGCTTTCCAAAAACTGAAAGTCCCATACCTTTGATGTTGTTCAGAGCAAATTGGTATAGACCTTGAGCTGACAGAATGTGGTCCTTTGTAGGCATGTTGCAGGCTTGTTTTTGTTGCTAGTCGCTTAAGAGTCCTCCCAGCACCATCTCCAGCACTTTTGCCATGGGAGGTGGCAAAAAAGTGCCACTCTGCAGGCACTCCAAAATCAGTTCTCCTTTCTCCCTGTAATGGGTGTATAGTTGCGGACCCGTTATTCCAATGGACAGACTATACAGCGTCTTGCACTACAAAAGAAAAATTCTCAGAAAAGTCTGCAATGATGAGAATAACGGGTCCATTGGAATAACAGGTCCGCAACTATACACCCATTTGTGTGCTATTCCAGGGAGAAAGGAGAACTGTGTCACCTGTGTTACATCATCATTTCAGAGAGCACACAACATGACACTGTTGCAGTTCACATGTTCCAAAAGAAGCTGATCACGCTCTTGACCAAAAGAAGGCAAGGTAGAAGACCACAGAAGATACTCTACATTTCTGATGGATGCGCTGCACAATACAAAAATTGCAAGAATTTCTTGAATCTGTGCAGTCATGAAGCTGATTTTGGAGTGCCTGCAGAGTGGCACTTTTTTGCCACCTCCCATGGCAAAAGTGCTGGAGATGGTGCTGGGAGGACTCTTAAGCGACTAGCAACAAAAACAAGCCTGCAACATGCCTACAAAGGACCACATTCTGTCAGCTCAAGATCTATACCAATTTGCTCTGAACAACATCAAAGGTATTGGACTTGCAGTTTTTGGAAAGCAAAGAACATGACCTTGAAACCAAAGAATTAGAGCAGCAGCACTCAAAAACTTCCCTATTTCTGAGGTGAAGCTGTTTTCTTCCAGTAGGGTGTCAAGAAGAGAACGGGTTGATGTATGCAGTGCAGTCGTTTGACCATCACTAGCCATAACAATTGGTGGTTATGCAACTGTTGTGTACAACGAACAATGCTGGCTTGGCTGTTTTGTTGCTGAGCATGAGACTGAATGTTGCATAACTGTTACATTTTTACACCCCTGCAGCCCAGCACCCTCCTTTGTGTACCCCGAGCAGGAGGACATGCTGGATGTAGACCTGTCAGATGTTCTGACTTGTGTTACAGCAAACTGCTACAGGAAGATATGTTACATACAAAGTAGAGATGCAGGAAGCCTGTGAGAAACTAACAGCAAGGTTGAGTAAACTGTGAAGTGTCTGTTTTGATTGTTCTGTGACTTTGTGGTTGTTCTGTTTTCATAAAAGCAATTCAAGAATGCAATTGATATGAATGCAAAAGGGAGATTAAATATGGCAGCCTGACTTAAAATCAAAATCCCAGACCATGTGATCAGTATCCCAAAAAGTTGAATTCACAGAAAGCTGTTAACTGTTGGCAGCTATCTAGCAAACAAAGAATGGTGTCCTAGTTTTTTTCTTATTCTTGGCAATGTTACAACCTTATGCTAAATGAATGTATTGCCACTCCCCCTTATGACAAACAATGTGCATATGCATGCTCAAGGGTGTGTTTCCATAAAACCCTTCCTCTTGTGCACAAAAAATGAGCATGCTCACTGTAAGGGGGAAGCAGTAGTCATTCAAAGCAAACAAAAAAGGGGGGAAAATTCAAGGCAGTGTATCTGGTAAACAAAGAATGATAGGGTATACAATTATATTGTGAAAGTGTATGTTTCTAAGTAGGTATTAAATATGGGTAATATAATGCAGATTTGACACTAGGGTGGTAAAAACGTTTTTGGAATGACCCTGTGACCTTGGGGTACACTACCAATACTGTGTGACCTTGGGGTACACTACCAATACTGTGTGACCTTGGGGTACACTACCAATACTGTGTGACCTTGGGGTACACTACCAATACTGTGTGACCTTGGGGTACACTACCAATACTGTGTGACCTTGGGGTACACTACCAATACTGTGTGACCTTGGGGTACACTACCAATACTGTGTGACCTTGGGGTACACTACCAATACTGTGTGACCTTGGGGTACACTACCAATACTGTGTGACCTTGGGGTACACTACCAATACTGTGTGACCTTGGGGTATGACACTACATGAATATCCCTAGTAAGTGTGAACTGAATTTTGATTTTGGAGGGTCTTCGTTTAATCCATTAGATGTGATGGGGTTATTTTTAAAAACTAATGAGACCTATACAATAGCATAGCTGTACAAGGAGCAGTGACATAAGAGAAGATGAACCTGGACCAGGCAAGCTGAAAAGATGCCATCAGCACATAGGGCAGTAAAAAAGAAAAAGAAAACAGAGCTCTACACATCCCCACCACCCATGCCCCATCTATAGCCAGCCCATACCTAACAGCCCCCACCACTCGTTTTTTTGAAAGCTGATTATTTGAGCTGTACTTTAATTACAAATATCAATATCACTAGTGGTTACAGTTTAAATGCCTTCTAGGTTATTAACTTAATTAACATGAAGTAATTAAGACTATGATACTAGCACATATTATTTCAAAAAAATGAATGTTGAAAGTAACACCACCATGTAAAAGTCAATCCAACTTATCAAGATCACTACGACAATTGTGACACGATCAACTCCATCTTCAATCTTTGATTGTTGTGACATGGGGCACAAAGCATTACATTAGAAAACTTTCAGACATTCTTAATACCAACACTAAGGGTGGGGCAGCCCCATGTGATGCCACCAACACTAAGGGTGGGGCAGCCCCATGTGATGCCACCAACACTAAGGGTGGAGCAGCCCCATGTGATGCCACCAACACTAAGGGTGGGGCAGCCCCATGTGATGCCACCAACACTGAGGGTGGGGCAGCCCCATGTGATGCCACCAACACTAAGGGTGGGGTAGCCCCATGTGATGCCACCAACACTAAGGGTGGGGCAGCCCCATGTGATGCCACCAACACTAAGGGTGGGGCAGCCCCATGTGATGCCACCAACACTAAGGGTGGGGCAGCCCCATGTGATGCCACCAACACTAAGGGTGGGGTAGCCCCATGTGATGCCACCAACACTGAGGGTGGGGCAGCCCCATGTGATGCCACCAACACTGAGGGTGGGGCAGCCCCATGTGATGCCACCAACACTGAGGGTGGGGCAGCCCCATGTGATGCCACCAACACTAAGACCATGTCATACATTTCTCCCTATACCCCTACAAAAGATTCAGGACTATATTCTGAATGATCTACAGAATTAATAACGGCTATTTCTTGCACCCCCCCCCCCCCCCCCAAAATGAGGTGTCCAAAATAACTTGTTCTCATTAATACGCTGAGAATTGAAAGCTGATGTAGAAAATAAGAACCACACTTCGATAACCAAATGGCTATATAGCAGCACAGAATATTACTGGCTAATTACCTAGCAACAAAATTATATGATAAACATGAATGAATATCTGAAGAGTAATCCGAAAAATGGATTTACTTTTAGTGGATAAAAAGGTATGAGTTAAGGAGGCTGGTGTTTTACCAACAACAATGAAACAAACAAAAATAAAAACAATAAAAGTTGTTGTTATACAAAGGCTCATCCCTATGGTACCTTTTATTGTTATACAAAGGCTCATACTTCTTTCCCTATGGTACCTTTTGCTTTGTGCATTCCATTACTCAGCCCCTTCCCTCAATAAAATAATGTTGATATAACATTGAAACAAACAAACTTGTCGTGCATCATGCCTGTAATCTAAGAGCACTGGAGAAAATAGCCGATGCATTGGTTCTAACAAGGGTTAGATTCAGCCACCCACATTGAGGTCCCTAAGCTGTGATGGCAAGGTGGGAGGCCAGTTTAGAGAGAAAAGTCCATAGCCTCCAAACCCCGGGCCCCATATAACTTAACCTTTGGGATACACACCTACCCACTTAAGTGCCAGAAAATATGTAACCAACCAATCCTCCCCAACGTAAATAAATAAAATTTTATTGCAGAAATGTGCCCAGTGTTGCTGTGCAGAATTTTTAAAAAGTTGGACATTAATCATAGATTGTCCGATGTTAAACTGGTTTAAGAAAGTGTTAAACCCATTTAACACTATTCCAGTACGATTCTATACCTCTATATGAAGGCATATTTATTAAAAACTATACTTCAGCTGCAAATCTCATTAGCTTGGAGTGCAAAAGTTGTTTTTTCACCTTTGCTTTTCGTTACCCTTGTGTTTATATAACTTCTTATGCTGGTGAAGGCGCAGCCTTTGAGCGATTGCAAAGCGTTGTTTGTTAAGTTGAAGCTTGAAAAAGAGCTACAGTGTATAGCTGCACTATCTAGATTTATACTACGTCTTTCTTTGTTGTTTTGTGACACGGACGACTACATGTAGGCAATAGCCATAGCTAGAGGTAGTAGTAGAGACAGGTAGTTTCGAAGGCCAAATCTTGGCTTATAAATCTTCTGACAATGCAAAATGGTGACACTCATGCTTCAGTCAAATTAGTCAGCAAACGCTCAAAAGTGCGAGCGATGAGGTGTAGGAAAAAACTGTTTTTTTTTTTTTTAAATGTTAAACTGGTTTAACACACGGTTTAAAACAGCGAACGATCAATCTATAATTATCAACATCTAATTTCTAAATATCATTTACCTGATATGATCTTCACTGGCTCCCTCTCCTCACTCAATCTTTAACCCTCCTCCTCCAACCTGCTGCCCACCCTTCCCCTTTCCTTCTCCAATCCCTCCATCCCTTTTAGCGCATCTCAATGGAACAATATTGTGCAAACTTACACACTCGCCCTGCAGTAAGTCTGTCGGAGACCCTCAGTGCTGGCTGAAGGTGGGCAGCTAGCCTCCCCTTCAGACGTGATGTGAGCAACAGCAGGCATCTCAGCTCCAAGACATGTACAGCATGACCATCACTGCGTTGAAGAAGGCCCATCAGGCTCTGCGTGAGAGTGGCAGTAACATCTGATAGTAACATGCAGTATAAATCAGAGCTCTAAAATAAGACCATTACAAACTCAGATTTTGATTAGTTCTTTTTCCCCTTGTGATGATAATTGCCTGTATACATATAGATTGAATTGTAATTCCTTGTTATATAGTAACATAATTTTTGCTGGGTTTTGCGTAGATCGTGTACACGTACATAAGCCTTCCGTAATGTGTAGTAGTAAGTTTACATGTAGTATCATAATTAAGTAATTACTTTAAAGGCCAGCATACACAGGTATGGGGTGACTTGTTCCATGCAACTCAAATGAATATGGGTAAAGTTCCATAATTCTTTAGATTACATAAACTAAAAACTAAATGGCAATTTGGGGACCTTTTAGAGTCTTGGCCAGAGCTAACATTCACTTCTAAATTTTATGCATCTGTGTATAGCTTGTTCTTCTAAAATTACTACCCAGGCCAGGGGCCTATTAAAATCTTGTTTTTGGGACCCGCATGACACACAATAAACTTTGTTACTATTAGGGGCATTTCTTGAGCTATTCAAACATCAGCCTCCATCAAGGAAATATAGGCAGTAACCACCACTCAATTATCATGTGACTATCATGTGACTACTCTCTCCTCTCATCCTACATGAACGATGGCAGGTCTCTGAAGAAATAGCTCAGGTGGGTAGTCCTGGAGAAGCACCTCATAGATAAAGTGGCAGCACTGACAGAGCTTGCCATAATCCCCTCCCTGCAAGCGACTGTGTGGTCAGATGTATGTGGTCTGTAAGAAGACAAATATGCAATGCAAAAACTCACTGGTTTGTGGTAGCCATAATGTGATGGTCAGTAGTTGAGAGTAGTAGCCATGGGAACACTCCTATTGCAAAACAAATGCAATCACACAGCCTGTTACAATTAATGAAAGCTAACCAAACCAATTTCATTTCTACTTCATCACTACACTCACTACCATCATCACCATCATGACCTCACTACCATCACTACCTCACCAACTCCCCACTACCATCACTACCCCAACCCTTCACTACCATCACTACCTCACTACCATCACAACCTCACTATCATCATAACCTCACTACCATCACAACCTCACTACCATCACTACCATCACAACCTCACTATCATCACAACCTCACTACCATTAAATATTCACCACCACATCACTACAATCACATCACCTCATTCCTCGTAACTATACCATTTCCCCACTACACTTAACCCACCAAATGCTACCCTCACCTCCTCCATCCCAGTTGACCTGATCGGTGCTTCTAGGTTGTGGCAGTGGGTGCTCCCCTTGAAGAGTTGCAGCATCACTGGGCCCCCTTGAAGAAGGTCCTGATACTGCGGCCAAGCTGCAGTGAGCATCGGTGCCCACCAGACGTGGCCGCATCATGGCTGCCTCACTGGCTGCAAGATCAGCACCAGAGGGCGATTGGTGAGGGACATTCACACACGATTCCGTGGGTACGACCCGTTCCATGCACTGTGGTGGAAGTGAACAAGAGGCTCCTCCCCCTGTTCTGTTCTCCACTGGGCCTGGCGTGTCTTTGCAAGTGGGAGTGTAACTGCCCATGTCAGAGGTGGTGTCTGTGGTCAGTCGACTGTTTGGGGACAAGGTGGAGTTGGAGGGGGAAGTATGGTTGCCTCGAGATGCCAGGCCCACCAGGTTCGATGGGAGCATCATCATGTGCTCCAACACCTCGTCAACGAGGGGGTGGAGGGACGGGTCGCAATGCATCCGTAACTGAGATAGGAACTCAACCCCACCGAGCTCGACCAGTGTTTGGACAGCTGTTTCATGCTGCAAAATGGCGTGCCAAGCCGTTTTGGTAAACCTCACCCACGGCAGAAAGGTACGTTTACTTCTTACCTGACTGAGCTCCGAAAGAAGACCAAGTACCTGGGACTCGAGTGCCCACTCCTCAAAGTTAAACCACTCGAGCAGACTGGCAAGGAAAGATGTCTCCTTCACAAGGTCTGTGGCTTGAATGATATTGTTTCTGAGTTTAAAAACGATTGAGCGAAGACTCCTACTTCTTATTTCCAGCAGGGGGTGATCTACGGAACCAATATATTTACACGTGCACAACCGATGCAGAATTCTTTACTTATTTTAGCAATCAGGTCTTTCAACGCGCGGTTCTCCTTCTCTTCCATCACTGCACTTAAGCCATTGTGAACATCTGTTTGTTTGTTTGTTTGTTTTTTCCAATAGCGCGCCCTTTTTTGACGCATGCGTAAGCAAAACAACTTGTTGGGGTGCATTGTCTAGAAACGAATGTTCCACATGGACTTATACAACAATTCAAATTTGTTAGTATTATTTATTAAGTGACCCGCAATCTGCATGTTACAGTCACCGACATGGCTGCAGCTGCCATACCTTGCTCTAAAGTATTTTATGCTCTGCTGGCTGGCGACATCAGTTCACTATGCCGGTGCTCCTCAGATGAGCTGAGACCATTCCTTCCGTGCTTGACTAGAATAGCGCTTTGCCCGCCATTGGATGCGAGCGAACATGAACATGGAAATGGCCGTCAGAAGGAGATACTATCGCTGATAGCCGGAATTGCGGAAGCTAATAGCATCAAGGAGGAGTTAAAGGTCGACTTTGAGGAGCTGAGGCAAGACGCACTGAAAGAACAGCAACTATACAAGAAACTCAGTCCGGGAGAGGAGCGTGCCGCGTCGCAGAGCTTGCTGGCTGCCTCAATTCAGCATGGGCTTGCAGCCGAGTTTGAGAAGAGTCAGCAGATACGAAAATTTCGTCTGGTCCTCAGTGAAATTCTCAGAATTATGAATAAAGTAAGTGACACAAATCAGCTGCGTGGAAGAGGAATGTATCTGGTATAAATAGTGATATTGTTCAGTATTCATATCAGGCGCATTAATACATTACATGTAAGCACACTCAACAGTACTTCAAAGTACAGAGTTGAAGTTTTCCCATCACCATATTGTACTCATCCTCTTTGTGCAGCTGGAGAGTCCATTTGGATTGGAGTCTTCGGAGCTTTTTGAATGTGATGTTTTGATGGATGAAGTGAGCGATGTTCTGTGCATTGCAGTAACTGGTGAGCTAACATGATTCATCTTCTGATGTTCCTTTTTGTCCCTCCCTCTTACCACATGTCCTCCTCCCTCCTACTTCTCTCCTCCTCGTCCTTTTGCTCCCCTTTGTTCTACTCCTTCCTCATCCCTTTAGAACTACCATCACTACTTCCTGTCATCCAAGTTTGTGAGGCCCTTCTCAGATTGGAGAAAGGCAGCTATTTCCTGTGCCGTCTGATTGCCAATATACCGGATGTCTTTGATGAAGGTGATTGGCTTGGGGTATGGTAGGTCCCCTTCATTATTAGCTCCCACTGTCCTTATATGCACTCTTCTGTATGCACCCCTTCTGCATGCACCCCTTCTGCATGCACCCCTTCTGTATGCACCCCTTCTGTATGCACCCCTTCTGCATGCACCCCTTCTGCATGCACCCCTTCTGCATGCACCCCTTCTGTATGCACCCCTTCTGTATGCACCCCTTCTGTATGCACCCCTTCTGTATGCACCCCTTCTGTATGCACCCCTTCTGCATGCACCCCTTCTGCATGCACCCCTTCTGCATGCACCCCTTCTGTATGTACCCCTTCTGTATGCACCCTTTCTGCATGCACCCCTTCTGTATGCACCCCTTCTGTATGTACCCCTTCTGTGTGCACCCCTTCTGCGTGCACCCCTTCTGCATGCACCCCTTCTGTATGCACCCCTTCTGTATGCACCCCTTCTGTATGCACCCCTTCTGTATGCACCCCTTCTGTATGCACCCCTTCTGCATGCACCCCTTCTGCATGCACCCCTTCTGTATGCACCCCTTCTGTATGCACCCCTTCTGTATGCACCCCTTCTGTATGCACCCCTTCTGTATGCACCCCTTCTGTATGCACCCCTTCTGTATGCACCCCTTCTGCATGCACCCCTTCTGCATGCACCCCTTCTGCATGCACCCCTTCTGCATGCACCCCTTCTGTATGCACCCTTCTGTATGCACCCCTTCTGTATGCACCCCTTCTGTATGCACCCCTTCTGTATGCACCCCTTCTGTATGCACCCCTTCTGCATGCACCCCTTCTGCATGCACCCCTTCTGCATGCACCCCTTCTGTATGTACCCCTTCTGTATGCACCCTTTCTGCATGCACCCCTTCTGTATGCACCCCTTCTGTATGTACCCCTTCTGTGTGCACCCCTTCTGCGTGCACCCCTTCTGCATGCACCCCTTCTGTATGCACCCCTTCTGTATGCACCCCTTCTGTATGCACCCCTTCTGTATGCACCCCTTCTGTATGCACCCCTTCTGCATGCACCCCTTCTGCATGCACCCCTTCTGTATGCACCCCTTCTGTATGCACCCCTTCTGTATGCACCCCTTCTGTATGCACCCCTTCTGTATGCACCCCTTCTGTATGCACCCCTTCTGTATGCACCCCTTCTGCATGCACCCCTTCTGCATGCACCCCTTCTGCATGCACCCCTTCTGCATGCACCCCTTCTGCATGCACCCCTTCTGCATGCACCCCTTCTGTATGCACCACTTCTGTATGTACCCCTTCTGCATGCACCCCTTCTGCATGCACCCCTTCTGCATGCACCCCTTCTGTATGCACCCCTTCTGCATGCACCACTTCTGTATGCACCCCTTCATACTGAGTCATGCACACCTTTGTTACTTGTCCCCATGTTTGCCTCCCCCTCGTACATGGCCACCACTACCCCCATTACATGTACCTCTGTAGGCAGTGGTCACCTCCCTGATCCATTTATCCTCTTGTGCAGTTATCACCTCGTTCCCTTGTGCAGTGGTCACATGATCATCTCATTCCCTTGTGCAGTGGTCTTGTGCATTGGTCACATGATCATCTCATTCCCTTGTGCATTGGTCACATGATCACCTTGTTCCCTTGTGCGCTGGTCACATGATCACCTTGTTCCCTTGTGTGCTGGTCACATGATCACCTTGTTCCCTTGTGAGCTGGTCACATGATCACCTCATTCCCTTATACAGTGGTCACCTCCCTGGTGCTCAATGGAGAGAGCATGGATGAGGTGTCCTTGGCTGGAAGGTGCCGCACACTGGCTATCCAGCACTTGTGCATCATGAGCCCAGAGAAGGCTGCCTACGTGCAGGCCCTCTCACTCAAACACCACCGACACCCTGGGCTTGCCCTTAGCCTGGCCCTCGATGCTGATGAAAAATTGGGTGCAGTTTTGAGGGAGAAAGGATCGGAGGCAGCTCGTGAGGTGGCGTGCCTGAAGCCGGTGGGTGTGGTCACCTTGGTCCATAACACTGTGATCAATGGAGATGACCAGATGAAAGCTTCCTTCGCCCATTACATGAAGTTGATGCTTCAAAAGGTGTGTGCAAGGAATCGTTAGCGTGAAAGGTTGCTTTAAAAAGGGGAGGGGCTGGGCAAGATTACTAGCCTGGTCTGTGCCTGCATGCATGGATGTGTGTGTGCATGCCATGGTGTCTGTGTGCATGCCATGGATGTGTGTGTGCATGCCATGGTGTCTGTGTGCATGCCATGGTGTCTGTGTGCATGCCATGGATGTGTGTGTGCATGCCATGGTGTGTGTGTGCATGCCATGGTGTGTGTGTGCATGCCATGGTGTGTGTGTGCATGCCATGGTGTGTGTGTGTGCATGCCATGGTGTGTGTGTGCATGCCATGGTGTGTGTGTGCATGCCATGGTGTGTGTGTGCATGCCATGGTGTGTGTGTGCATGCCATGGTGTCTGTGTCTGTATGAAGTGTTTCAAAGTACACCCTTTATGATATAAACATTAGACAATTAACTGAACTCATTTTGAAACACCTCTGTATGCACACATGCTAAAATAGTTCCGTCGGCAGAAGTCATCTGCAGTGACCAGATTAAGACACTTCCTCATTCAAAGGCTCTTGTCATTCAGAAGGCATCCGCAGGAAGCTGTCAAGGCAACGAGTTTGTTAGCAGAGGCGCTGCCCGCCGAAGCTGTGGAACTGTTGGGAGAGGAGGAGGGAGGGTTGGTCATTGATGTGAAGGACGGGAAGCACCCAGAGGCAGGGGGAGGCGGTGTTGCAGACACCGGCTACATCCAAGAGCTTGTGGATCAAATGGAGATTGAAATAAGTGACCATGAGAGTGCTGACGGTGAGGGGGATGGGACCTCAAAGGACGAGTCCTCTAGGGCCAAGCACCCCCAGCTGCGCAAGAGGAAGCCCTCCTTTGACAAGGTTGACTTCTCTCCCGTGAGCCTTGCCCAGCAGCTAACAGACGATGAGGCCCTGGAGCTGATGGGGCTGCTCCACTGCTGCTGCGCACTCAAGGTCCAGGCCCAGATGTACCTCACCAGCGAGGAGACTGCTGCCATTTTGAACCTCATTGCGTGCACCTGCCCCCCTTTTTCACCTGCCGGGGTGCAGTTTGTGGAGGTGTCGCTCTGTGTCCTTTTGGCATGTCCCTTCCTTATAAGGTACAGCCCCTTCCTTATAAGGTACAGCTAAAGCTTTGCCCCTTCCTTATAAGGTACAGCTAAAGCTTTGCCCCTTCCTTATAAGGTACAGCTAAAGCTTTGCCCCTTCCTTATAAGGTACAGCTAAAGCTTTGCCCCTTCCTTATAAGGTACAGCTAAAGCTTTGCCCCTTCCTTATAAGGTACAGCTAAAGCTTTGTCCCTTCCTTATAAGGTACAACTAAAGCTTTGTCCCTTCCTTATAAGGTACAGCTAAAGCTTTGCCTCTTCCTTATAAGGTACAGCTAAAGCTTTGCCCCTTCCTTATATGGTATGGCTAAAGCTTTGCTGCCCCTTCCTTACAAGGTACAGCTAAAGCTTCCTTATAAGGTACAGCTTCCTTATAAGGTGTTTGCCTCATAGGATATAACTTCACTCCTTGTATGTTAGATGAATGCTTGTACTGGTAATCTTGCATAATGTGGAGCATGTGAATTAATTATGCTATATTCACTGTAAATGTACATGTGGGGGGAGGGAGGGGTCACAGCATGCAAACTTATTATGAGCAGTCAGAATTAATATCACATCCTTTATAATCATAGGCACAAAAAATCTTTGCACTGAATTTGTGTATTTGTTTTCACCTTGTCAGTAATACAGTGCACACACCTCATGCACACACCTTCCCTGCAGTACAGTGCACACACCTTCCCTGCAGTACTGTGCACACACCTTCCCTGCAGCACAGTGCACACACCTTCCCTGCAGTACAGTGCACACCTTCCCTGCAGTACAGTGCACACACCTTCCCTGCAGTACTGTGCACACACCTTCCCTGCAGCACAGTGCACACACCTTCCCTGCAGTACAGTGCACACCTTCCCTGCAGCACAGTGTACACACCTTCCCTGCAGTACAGTGCACACACCTTCTCTGCAGCACAGTGCACACACCTTCCCTGCAGTACAGTGCACACACCTTCCCTGCAGCACAGTGCACACACCTTCCCTGCAGTACAGTGCACACCTTCCCTGCAGTACAGTGCACACACCTTCCCTGCAGCACAGTGCACACACCTTCCCTGCAGTACAGTGCACACCTTCCCTGCAGTACAGTGCACACCTTCCCTGCAGTACAGTGCACACACCTTCCCTGCAGTACAGTGCACACCTTCCCTGCAGTACAGTGCACACCTTCCCTGCAGTACAGTGCACACACCTTCCCTGCAGCACAGTGCACACACCTTCCCTGCAGTACAGTGCACACACCTTCTCTGCAGTACAGTGCACACACCTTCCCTGCAGTACAGTGCACACACCTTCCCTGCAGTACAGTGCACACCTTCCCTGCAGCACAGTGCACACCTTCCCTGCAGTACAGTGCACACCTTCCCTGCAGTACAGTGCACACACCTTCCCTGCAGCACAGTGCACACACCTTCCCTGCAGTACAGTGCACACACCTTCTCTGCAGTACAGTGCACACACCTTCCCTGCAGTACAGTGCACACACCTTCCCTGCAGTACAGTGCACACACCTTCCCTGCAGTACAGTGCACACACCTTCCCTGCAGTACAGTGCACACACCTTCCCTGCAGTACAGTGCACACACCTACAAATAAATAACCCATAGCCTATTGTAAAACCTGAGAATTTTTGACCACTGTATAAGACAGCACCTTACATGTGTACATGGCTAGTTCCACTGAGCCACTTACAAGGCTAACCCTTACCCACCATCATGTTTTTTGTTTCACACTACAGCATAGAAGAATGTGAGCAAGCTGTCGTGAGGTGGTTCCAGTGGCTGGTGGAACGACTTCCGGACTTTGAGCAGGCCTGCCTGGGCCAATGCTCCTATGGGGAGATGCTTCTTTTGACAGCTATCCACCTGCAGGAGAATCAACTTGTGCAGATTGAGTCCCTCATCTCTGGCACTCTGCAAATGAAAGTTTCTGTGAGTTCATTGCCAGTATACTACTGGGCTGAAAGGCTGTGATTTCTTACTTGTAATTGTATGTGTAGACACAGAGGATGTTTGAGGAACATTCACCATGGGGGGGGGGGGGATAGCAGAAGGTATGTGAGAGGGATAGCAGGGGTGTGGTGTTGGAGGGAGATAGCAGGGGTGTAATGTTGGAGGGAGATAGCAGGGGTGTGGTGTTGGAGGGAGATAGCAGGGGTGTGGTGTTGGAGGGAGATAGCAGGGGTGTGATGTTGGAGGGAGATAGCAGGGGTGTGGTGTTGGAGGGAGATAGCAGGGGTGTGGTGTTGGAGGGAGATAGCAGGGGTGTGATGTTGGAGGGAGATAGCAGGGGTGTGGTGTTGGAGGGAGATAGCAGGGGTGTGGTGTTGGAGGGAGATAGCAGGGGTGTGATGTTGGAGGGAGATAGCAGGGGTGTGGTGTTGGAGGGAGATAGCAGGGGTGTGGTGTTGGAGGGAGATAGCAGGGGTGTGATGTTGGAGGGAGATAGCAGGGGTGTGGTGTTGGAGGGAGATAGCAGGGGTGTGGTGTTGGAGGGAGATAGCAGGGGTGTGATGTTAGAGGGAGATAGTAGGGGTGTGGTGTTGGAGGGAGATAGCAGGGGTGTGATGTTGGAGGGAGATAGCAGGGGTGTGGTGTTGGAGGGAGATAGCAGGGGTGTGATGTTGGAGGGAGATAGCAGGGGTGTGGTGTTGGAGGGAGATAGCAGGGGTGTGGTGTTGGAGGGAGATAGCAGGGGTGTGATGTTGGAGGGAGATAGCAGGGGTGTGATGTTGGAGGGAGATAGCAGGGGTGTGGTGTTGGAGGGAGATAGCAGGGGTGTGATGTTAGAGGGAGATAGCAGGGGTGTGGTGTTGGAGGGAGATAGCAGGGGTGTGGTGTTGGAGGGAGATAGCAGGGGTGTGGTGTTGGAGGGAGATAGCAGGGGTGTGGTGTTGGAGGGAGATAGCAGGGGTGTGGTGTTGGAGGGAGATAGCAGGGATGTGATGTTGGAGGGAGATAGCAGAGGGTTGATGTTAGAAGGGGATAGCAGGGTGTCTGTTTGCTTATTTGTATAGCCCTGACACCTGGGCTTCCTTCAGTTTGTTTATTTTCTCTTAGAGCTCCCTCAGAAGTGGTCATTTTGCACTTTTAAGGCAGCTGTTTATGAAGGTTTTCACTGAAGAGGTAATGAGTACACCATATCTTAGCTGCCTTCATATGCTCCTCCCCTCCCTCTTCCTCCCCACCACATTTCAATTCTGATGGGAAAAGGTTGTTTGTGCCCATGCTGTTGGGGTGTCTCCCACCCCAAATCTTAGTGCTGATATGGTTGGCTGTTTTCCTATCCACTGTATGTATCAACTCATCAAGAACCGCAGTTTCAAGAAACATGGCAGCTCTGTCAAGGTGATAAGTGTGCCAGTGTTAGCTGTGCATGTATATTATATGTGTGTGGGGGGATACATGTGTACCAGGTGCCCATATGTGTACATGTGTACCAGGTGTCATACATATGTGTACCAGGTGTCATACATATGTGTACCAGGTGTCATACATATGTGTACCAGGTGCCACACATATGTGTACCAGGTGTCATACATATGTGTACCAGGTGTCATACATATCTGTACCAGGTGTCATACATATGTGTACCAGGTGTCATACATATATGTACCAGGTGCCATACATATGTGTACCAGGTGCCATACATATGTGTACCAGGTCTGTGGCTGTTTACGCATTGCCATGTAGAAGGAGATGTAGTATTGGATCCTGAGTGATCATTTTATGGTGTGCTCATTTTGTTTACAGTGTATGTTTTACTGCCTGGAATACAGTATTGTCTAATTGGCACTAATGGCAGTAAGCTACAACAAGTTAATATTATAATCTGTCATGGTACTTTAAATTAAACAATTGAGTAGGGGTAATGACGTTTGAATTTTGCACAACACTGTGATTGGTCAGCACCAGTGCTGTGTTTGCAAAGTGTAGTTTCAGTTCTTTTAGGTGCCCAGGACACCATTGCTCTGGTGCCCAGGACACCATTGCTCTGGTGCCCAGGACACCATTGCTCTGGTGCCCAGGACACCATTGCTCTGGTGCCCAGGACACCATTGCTCTGGTGCCCAGGACACCATTGCTCTGGTGCCCAGGACACCATTGCTCTGGTGCCCAGGACACCATTGCTCTGGTGCCCAGGACACCATTGCTCTGGTGCCCAGGATACCATTGCTCTGGTGCCCAGGACACCATTGCTCTGGTGCCCAGGACACCATTGCTCTGGTGCCCAGGACACCATTGCTCTGGTGCCCAGGACACCATTGCTCTGGTGCCCAGGACACCATTGCTCTGGTGCCCAGGACACCATTGCTCTGGTGCCCAGGACACCATTGCTCTGGTGCCCAGGACACCATTGCTCTGGTGCCCAGGACACCATTGCTCTGGTGCCCAGGACACCGTTGCTCTGGCCTCCATTTTTTTACTATTGAATTTGATACTCCCATGTTTAGATTCTCAGATTTAGTTGACACTGAATCTTTAAAATGCTTCGTTGAGTGACAGTGACTAGTGCTTCTAGGAGGAATGTGGTCAGTTGTTGTTCAACTTCAAACTCATAAGTACATGTAGTGAAAAAAATTGAATTTGGTACAGGGAGGTACCATGTGTTCCTGTGCAGTTAGGCTTCTTGCCCTAATTTGTCAAGCAGGTTGTCTCCCCCTCCCCCCCCCCCACCCAAAACAGGTGGACATACCTGTGTGGTTAGATGTTTACCTCCTCTTGTCCTTGTTTCATTTCCTGTTGGCTGCAGGATTGGATCTATAAACAGATCTGCATGGTTCAGGAACCCCTCCACCCCACCCTGGCCCCCCTGCTCCAAGAATATGTGCAGGCGATCCTTCAGTCCAATCCTGCTTCTCGTTCCAACCATGGCAGCCCCTCCTCCTCCACCTCCACCTCCTCCTCCAATACCTCCTCCCCCTCCCTCTTTGCCTATTCTCCCTTCACTGCTGATGAGGTTGTGAGGGTGTTCCAGTACGTGCCAGGACAGACACCCTGCTCCCCCATCACACAGGTCCTCATGCTTCACTACCTCCTCCTCTACCAGGACTGCTACCTAGCCAACCTAAGGACGCTGTGTAAGGGAGGTGTAGAGTATCTACATATGTGTGTGTAGTGTGTGTGCTTGTGGTGTATGGTGTGTGTGTGTGTGTATGGTGTGTATGGTGTGTGTGTGCTTGTGGTGTATGTGTGTGTATGTGTGTGTATGGTGTGTATGGTGTGTGTGCTTGTGGTGTATGGTGTGTGTGTGTGTGTGTATGGTGTGTGTATGGTGTGTGTATGGTGTGTGCTTGTGGTGTATGGTGTGTGTGTGTGTGTGTGCTTGTGGTGTATGGTGTGTGTATGGTGTGTATGGTGTGATGGTGTGTGTACATGTATGGTGTGTGTGATGGTATGTATGGTGTGTGTGATGGTGTGTATGGTGTGTGTGATGGTGTGTATGGTGTGTGTGTGTATGGTGTGTGTGTGTATGGTGTATATGGTGTGTGGGATGGTGTGTATGATGTATGGTGTGTGTATGGTGTGATGGTGTGTGATGGTGTGTATGGTGTGATGGTGTGTGTGATGGTGTGTATGGTGTGTGCGTGTGTATGGTGTGTGCGTGTGTATGGTGTATGGTGTGTGCTTGTGTATATTACATGCGTGTGTAACATTTACTCAGAATTCATATGATGTCACTAGCTATGTGCTGTCATCAGTCACATCAACTTGGTGGGGCTACTATTCTGTTTGAGGATCTTTTCCAAAAAAAAACATTTATGTATGTACTGAATTGAATCATGAATGGTTCAGGGTGGTATTGCAGGTATTAGTGAATCAACATAACTCACATACAGACCTCATTCATGAGATTAGAAGTATGATACATGTAGTTGGATGGGTTTTAATAACTAATTGGCATTGATTTAATAACTAATTGGCATTCTAGTTTGTGCACAGTGGAGACCCATCTTGCTGGTCCTACCTGGTGTCCAGGCTGTGGGATCGGCAGGTAGTGACATCTGAGTAGTGTGTGTGTGCCAACATTGTGTTACGAGTGGCCTACCTTCCATTGTGTTAGGAGCGGCCCACGTTCCATTGTTTGTTGGAGAAACTGTCGTTGAGTTCTTTATTGGCTTTGTCCCCCCCCCTCCCGGTTTGGTCTGGAATCAATGAGGAGGTGTACTATGAAGGGAGGTGTGTTGGGGACCAGGGAGGTGTGTAACTATTGGCTACAGTGGGGACCAGGGAGGTGTGTAACTATTGGCTACAGTGGGGACCAGGGAGGTGTGTAACTATTGGCTACAGTGGGGACCAGGGAGGTGTGTAACTATTGGCTACAGTGGGGACCAGGGAGGTGTGTAATTATTGGCTACAGTGGGGACCAGCCACATGTCTGGTCCTTGTACCATTGTTTGGCTTGTTGTGTTTTGGGTTTGAAGAACTTCAAAGAATCACATGTATTTTGAGTAAGCAGCTGTGTGGTGTGTGTGTGGTGTGTGTGTGTGTGTGTGTGTGTGTGTGTACATGTATTTCAGAACTTTTCTAAGCCACATGCCTATGTGCCCTCCCATCTCACACAGTGACCCAGTCAGGGAGCGCCCTCTCCTCCCCCTATGGACCAAATGTCCTCGCCCAGATCCCTATGAAGCAGCTGCTCCAGTATGCTCGACAGCACCAGGGGACCTATGCCTCCCTCTACCCTTCATTCCTGCGCCTCACGGCAACCCATCTTCCACAGTTGTGCCTAGCAGAGGAGTGGTTGAGGGAGGAAGGGTTGGCTGCAGGTGAGCAAGGAGATGGAGTCATAGCCCTCCCCTTTATGGACTGTGTACAAAGTATCTTTGTTATTAGGCGCTATGTGTCACTAGGTGTTTGCTGCCTGACATTAAGGGCCATAATTAATTTGCGGGCCACACTGTTTCAATTCTGTTCCTTGTGTTCCTGCTAACCTTGTGTGCCTGGCCCTTGTGTTCCTGCTAACCTTGTGTGCCTGGCCCTTGTGTTCCTGCTAACCTTGTGTGCCTGGCCCTTGTGTTCCTGCTAACCTTGTGTGCCTGGCCCTTGTGTTCCTGCTAACCTTGTGTGCCTGGCCCTTGTGTTCCTGCTAACCTTGTGTGCCTGGCCCTTGTGTTCCTGCTAACCTTGTGTGTCTGGCCCTTGTGTTCCTGCTAACCTTGTGTGCCTGCTAACCTTGTGTGCCTGGCCCTTGTGTTCCTGCTAACCTTGTGTTCCTGCTAACCTACACACCTCAGGAGACCAGTTCACTCCCATTATAAGGCTCTCCAGGAAGAAGATCAATCCAGAGTTGGCCCAAGAAGGTACCTCATTTCTCATGTTTGAGTTTGCTGGTATGTGACAATGTTGGATAAGCTCCCTGTATGTTAACAGAAGTTCATATAATTATGCCTTAACTCTCAGGGCTTCACAGCTGTTACTGTTCTCCTCCCTCCCTGCAGTGCTCACAAACCTTCAGAACTCCCCATCCAAAGCTCTCATGCTACTGACGCACCTCTCCACGCTCCAACCCATCGACCTCATCCCGTATACCCAAGCCCTCGTCTCCACTCTCTCACTTCTACTGGAGCCTTCTGTGGCCAGAAGACTCCAGTCCCAGTACCTTGCCCTCTGGAGCAGACTGAACACCGTCACACCTAAGAAGTGAGAGCATTGCTTAGGAACTTCCTGTGGTCCAAAGGGCATGATGCATTGTACCCTGGTCGCTGATGTCCTTTGAACTTGTCAAACTATTTTTAGATGAGGCCTCAAAGTTAGATTCAGTTCGATGCTAATCTTGGTACTTGCAGGTACAAATATAAATGCCTGGCAGTTTTTGGGAGGGTATTGGGGGGCCTCTCCCACCCAAGCTAGGGGAACACATTAAGTTCCCCCATGGGCTCTACTCCAGAGGTGGGGGGATGAGGAGGCCTGTTATATCACCCTCACCTGGTACCATGATCACTCTCACCTCGTACATACCATGATCACCCTCACCTGGTATGTACCGTGATCACCCTCACCTGGTACCATGATCACCCTCACCTCATACCATGATCACCCTCACCTGGTACCATGATCACTCTCACCTGGTACCATGATCACCCTCACCTGGTACCATGATCACCCTCACCTGGTGCATACCATGATCACTCTCACCTGGTGCATACCATGATCACCTTCACCTGGTACATACCATGATCACCCTCACCTGGTGCATACCATGATCACCCCCACCTGGTACCATGATCACCCTCACCTGGTACATACCACCCTCACCTGATACATTTAACAACCCTTTAGGCACATTTGAGTAGCCATGTTTGATATTTGCATACTGTAGCATGTGTGCAGATTGGTTATATATGAACTTTGTGCTGGTACAGGCTGTGGCTGGACACAGTGAACGCACTCAGAACAGCTAGGTCACGTGCACTGCACCCAGTCACCTTACAGAATGTGACAGAAGACCCACTTTTGGTACTGCGGTGTGATCCCAGGGTGTTCAGGTAAAGCCAACATGGTGCGCATTCCAGTATGTTATGAATACATTAGATTATTACATCATCACACACATCACATCCTTTGGCTGGTGTACAATTAGACACCTTATCCTGCACAGGTCATGCAGTCATGCATGTCTCATTGCATCACCATCTGCCTTTGTTATTAACTTGGTCACTATGGAGACAGTGACTGCTGTTGGTATCATTATGCTATTGCATTCTGTCACTAGCTGGGGGGCTTAGCAATCAAAGCATTCTGTCACTAGCTGGGGGACTTAGCAATCAAAGCATTCTGTCACTAGCTGGGGAACTTAGCAATCAAAGCATTTAGCTGGGGGACTTAGCAATCAAAGCATTCTGTCACTAGCTGGGGGGCTTAGCAATCAAAGCATTCTGTCACAAGCTGGGGGGGGCTTAGCAATCAAAGCTTTGTGTCGCTAGCTGGGGGGGTTAGCAATCATGCTAGCTTTTGGGGGGGGGTGGGGGAGAGACCTAGTTGCTGATACAATAAGAAGAATCCCCTCCTCAGGTGTCCACCTGTGTTTGAGATCTCACTGAGAGTGTTGGCTGCCTACACTGCCATGTCCAGAGCATGGCTTGCTGAGCACGCCCACACCCAGAACTGTGTTGCCATGGCTACTGCAGAGGCCTCCTCCTCCTCGTCTTCCCTTGCTGCAGGCAAGCAGCAGAGGGATGAGCTGTGTGTGGCGCTGACTGCCACCCAGGAGAGTGCTGTAGTGCAGCTGCTACTGGAGATCTGCCTCCCCACCAAGGAGGATATGGTGTGTGTATGTGTGTGTGTGTGTGTGTGTGTGTGTGTGTGTATGTGTGTGTGTGTGTGTGTGTGTGGATGGGTAGCTTATTACGTAGCAAGCATCTCTGCCATGTGCAATAATGGGTCTGCAAAGTGGGGAACCTGACCAATCAGATGGGGCAGGTAGAAGTCCTGCACTCATGAAGTGGTGGGGTTGGAAGGTTGCAGTGCTAATTGACCAGTTAGGACCACCCTTGTACCCAGGCACAGTCCAACTTGGGACAGCAGCTGAGTGCCCTGAGGGAGGTGCAGGGCCTGGTGTGTTCCTACATCCACCAGGCCTTCATTGCCGACACTAACCTGGCCAAGCTGGTGCACTTCCAGGGCTACCGGACTGAGCTCCTGCCCATGATGGTGTCGGGAGTACCCTCCATGCACATCTGCCTGGACTTTGTCATGGAACTCTTCTCCCAGCCCCAGATCGAGAAGCAGGTATGTGTGCACTAACACCTAGGCACATGAAAGGTGATCCTCTTAGCTCCACCCATGCATTGTGCCTTTTAGCTCCACCCATGCATTGTGATCCTTTTGGCTCCACCCATGCATTGTGATCCTTTTAGCTCCACCCATGCATTGTGATCCTTTTAGCTCCACCCATGCATTGTGATCCTTTTGGCTCCACCCATGCATTGTGCCTTTTAGCTCCACCCATGCATTGTGATCCTTTTGGCTCCACCCATGCATTGTGATCCTTTTGGCTCCACCCATGCATTGTGATCCTTTTAGCTCCACCCATGCATTGTGATCCTTTTAGCTCCACCCATGCATTGTGATCCTTTTGGCTCCACCCATGCATTGTGCCTTTTAGCTCCACCCATGCATTGTGATCCTTTTAGCTCCACCCATGCATTGTGCCTTTTAGCTCCACCCATGCATTGTGATCCTTTTGGCTCCACCCATGTATTGTGATCCTTTTAGCTCCACCCATGCATTGTGATCCTTTTGGCTCCACCCATGCATTGTGATCCTTTTGGCTCCACCCATGCATTGTGATCCTTTTGGCTCCACCCATGCATTGTGATCCTTTTAGCTCCACCCATGCATTGTGATCCTTTTAGCTCCACCCATGCATTGTGATCCTTTTGGCTCCACCCATGCATTGTGATCCTTTTGGCTCCACCCATGCATTGTGATCCTTTTGGCTCCACCCATGCATTGTGATCCTTTTGGCTCCACCCATGCATTGTGATCCTTTTGGCTCCACCCATGCATTGTGATCCTTTTGGCTCCACCCATGCATTGTGATCCTTTTGGCTCCACCCATGCATTGTGATCCTTTTGGCTCCACCCATGCATTGTGATCCTTTTGGCTCCATCCATGCATTGTGATCCTTTTGGCTCCACCCATGCATTGTGATCCTTTTAGCTCCACCCATGCATTGTGATCCTTTTAGCTCCTCCACCCATGCATTGTGATCCACCTCCCACCTTAGTTCCACTTTTTGGTGTGCACTTGAACACCTGTCACATTACATTTATTTACCAGCTGTTATTGACTAGTCTGTGGCTTCTTTGCATGCGAGATGTACAGGGTTGGCTGCAGGATGTGGGAACCATGGTGAGGGGAGGATATGGGTGTAAGGCTCTGTTTTGGGTGTGTTATGTGATTATGTACACTAAATTATATCCTGGAGGTGTGTCCAGCTCTTTAGACTCCACCTCTATGCTTAGCACTGTTACTATTTATTGCAGCAATTTGCAGTACAGCTTGCGGCTCATGTGATCCACCATTACCCGCTCACTGATGCTATGGGTATGGCAAAGGACATCTTCAAGCAGCTCTCCACTCTGGCCAATGAAATTCCAGCTCACATGAGAGAGGTCTACTTCCTGCCCCTCCTTCCCGCTATTGTACTCTTCTCCAAGACCTTCCCTCCTCTCTCTGTGGAAGCTACTGACTTTCTAGTGGCTCTCAGCAAACTGTCTACCCCTGTTGTAGAGACACCATTTGCAGAATCTCTTTCAATCCATACCAGCAGTAGTCCGGAATACAGTGGAGCAAGCAGGAGGAATTCATTCCTTGATAGCATTGGCCAGACATTTCGTGATCTTGTTAGTACCACTGTTGTTCGGGTCTAAATTTTATTATGGGTATGAATGTCTTTGTCTTGTTGAAAGGGAGAGTCGTAGGTGAAAATTATAAATAGCAGCTTGTACATGTAAAAGTAACTGAGAGGAACAATCGCACGTGCGATGTTTTACAGTAGTGATGATAACATCAAAGAGAAAGATCACACACACACACACACACAAAAGAAGATAAGTATGGCTACCTACGTGCTGGTTCCCTCATCCACCGATGCTCTACTGCACGCGACGCGCTCAAACGCGTTGCAGAAGTCACCGAAAGCAGCTGGCGAATGAAATCTTGAGCAACCATGGATACTGGTGACCATAGCTAGGGATCGTAAAATCATAATGGTTACTACATGTATTACACATTATTACGCACACGCCTACCTCCTCTGGGAAGGAGTAATCTCCAGTCCGTATCCTTGCATATAACTTTGCCCTACTTTCGTCAACGAAAGGCATCGCTCCGCAAAGAACTGTATATGCCACGACACCCAGCGCCCACATGTCGACCAGTTCCGTGTAGGTCTCTCCCTCCAGCATCTCGGGTGCCAAATATTCAGGCGATCCGCAAGTGGTCGACATTTGCATGGCTGAGTTAGGCTTTCCTCCTGGATTAACGTACGCTAGTCCGAAGTCCGATATGAGAACCGGCGAATCCTCTGTCGGACATTTGTACAGAACGTTCTCGAGTTTTAAGTCCCTGTGCACAATTCCACTGCTGTGAATGTATGCTACAGCACTCAGTAGCATCCTAATCACGCTCTTGCCGTTCTTCTCGCTAAAACGACCCTTTTGGTAGATGCGGTCGAAAAGATCACCTCCTGAAGCAAGCTCCATGATCAAATACACTTTAGTATTGGTCTGGAAAATTTCATAAAGGGTGACTATGTTTGGATGCCTGACTTGTTCAAGGACACGCAGCTCCGTCTCGTATCGGCTCCTATCGAGGGCTCGCTTGTCGATCATCTTGAGTGCGTTCAACTGCCTCGTGGTCCGATTTTCGACACGTAGAACTTTTGAGAAGGAGCCCTTGCCGATAACCGCCTTCACGTCGTACCTCTGCAGCACCTGCGCTCCTATGCTCAACGTCATCATGCCCTCCGGATCGCTTCCGCACGGCTGGGTCCAGCAAACCGAATCTCTTACTTCTTGCGGAGACGTAGTGCCAAGGTTGGATTCAACGTTCGTGGGCGTCCCTCGCGTGCCGAGCGGCTGCACTCGGGAACTCTTTTTGTGGCAAAGAATGGAACTGTTACCCATCGCTCCTCTCAACCGCAAGGCGACAATTTGTTAAAATAATAATAATAATAAGTACAATCGAGTACAATGAAAACACATAATACGCGGGAAATGTTTCGCGTACATGTGTCCATAATACTTAATTAACCGCAAAACATTTAACATGGCGTCGGAAGAGTCGAAAGTGCCAACCGGAACGGGCGATGCAGCAGATGAGAAAATTGCGTTCCCATTGGGTGAAGTTTATCGTCATACGATGCTCAGGGGTGCAGGATTGGGCTCTCTCGCTGCGACTGTTTTTGGTACTCCGTTTTTGCTGTACAGAGGTGCACGGGGAGTGCAACTGTTCAAACGGCTCGGCAAAGTATCTTTGTTCGGAACTGTAAGCCGTTGGCCCGACTGCTATGGCTTCTAGGCTGTACTTCAGTTTACCCCTCCCCTACTTAAAGTTCAATGTATCGCATAACGTATAAGTGCCGTTACACAGATACGACCTTCACCCACTATCGTGATTAGCGGGCACCCATAAGCTGGATTCAAGCGAAGCCGCTGGGGGGGGGGGGGGGGGGGGGGGGGGGGGGGGGGAGCCTTTTAGGTTAGGCTTAAGAGCGCACCGACTCTCAATATTCCCCGATTTTGCTCGGTGTATAGAATTTCATCATGGTTTAAATAATCGTGTGCACAATAAAGCTTCAGATTTAGCTGAGCTGAGAACTAGTGTGTGCTAAAATTAAGCAATTTCCTTTTGTGCCACTTTCATGTGCTTTTTTATTCTTTCAACTATCCAGGGTGCTGGAGCAAGTGCCATTGCAGTTAAGACCTACCTGGATCTGCAAGACGACTCTGATATCCAGGTGTGGGATTGTGCCTATCGACTCCGTCACAATGAAAAACAAGTGCGTGTTGATCTGTGGACCTACGGAGGCCTGGGTCTAGGAGGACTTGCAGGAAGTCTTCTGACAGTGCCCAGGGTGATGTCTGCTCTATATGGGGCCAGCATTGGCTGGGGTCTTGCCTTTGTGGTTGGTATGGCAAACAACCTACCCAAGAAGTAACCAATAATTTATGTCACTCTGTAGTTAAGAAATTTATGCACTTGCAAGAATGTTGTGTACATTGTTATTTAAAAAGTAATAAAAAACATTCTAAGAAAGTTAGTGGTATACATGTACCACTGACTTTCTTAGGGAGAATGTTTTTATTACTTGTTTCATTATTTTCATTTTTAGGATGATTCCATTCTACAGTCACTGCATACATAGTTTAGGGCTGGGGACTACACTGAGGTTTAGCTTCAGCTGTTACACATACTAGCGACATCATGCCACTGCCTAGCAAGTAGTAACATGTTTGCCTGACCTTCACATGAATGACACTTAGCAGCTGCTTACTATACAGATATGTGTGGTCTGGACTCTGGAGTAGCTATCACCCAGGGAACTCTATTGGAACTCAATGTTACGTATTGTAATGTACTAGGTTTCATGCATTTGAATATCTGGTATAATTGGAGTCGTAAAAAAAAAAAAACTTGTTACAAAAAATGGGTCGGGATACGTGCATATTATGATTGAATAATGTACAGGGATATTTACGTACTAGCCAGAAACTATAGACCTAATTTCATAATCTAACGGTACAGTGAACACCAATGACGCGGGCTTGGCAGTAATGGGGTGGACCTAACAGATTCTGCTCTCTCAGTCTGAGTAGGCAAGGTCTATTTAAGAACTTTATAAACAGTTATGGTACGACGTGCTGCGCGCGCCCTGCATCGCAGGCCAGTGCGGCACAATTAATCAAGCGCACGCGCCGCTACAACCCACAAGCAGTTGGCAGAAATATTGGTTCTTAAGCAACAGTGTAGGATGAAGTAGTTAAGACTGTACTT
>OX442433.1:7252406-7397406 GCA_949361645.1 Spongilla lacustris | reverse complement strand
GGGGCGTGTCATACCACTGTGTGACGGAATAGGGGAGGGGTCGTATGCACTTTAATAAGAGCCCACCTGTGTGCACAGGTCCAAGTCACCTGTGGTACGGCATGACACACTCTCACTACCAGAGCTTTGTGCGCTAGTGACCAAGTATAATCAGGAACATGGGAAGGTGGGTTATGTGTGATGGTGTATGTGTGTGTATACCACCAGGTATGTGTATGGATCATGTCTGCATGATATAAGGTTTAATGTACATTATAACATGGTTTGTTGCCTATCTGACAATTACTACTGCTACAAGCTATTCATTTTGTATATCATTGTTTTTAATACTTGAAGAAAAACAAATTAAGACCTATCAATGTATATGAATTTCTTTTAGGTTTCAACAGCCTCATCCCCAGGCCATATTTTTGTATTAAATTACGGGGCTGGAAAATAGAGCCTGGTGTCCATTGGCAAGGTCCTAGCATGCACTAGCCATTATAGAGTAACTTGGATCGTATACTTTTTTTTTTACAAACCTCTTCATATACTCATTCTCAGTGCTAGCTTTTCCTCCTCCCAGGCTGTCATTACGGGTGTCATATATTGTCATCCATAGATTTTTATTTTTTCAATTACGACCAAGTTTCTTGGTAATGACTAGCACATGCGCGCTAGGACTTTGCTAATGGACACCAGGTCCTATTTTCCACCCCCGTGTAGTTTACTATAAAAATATGGCCTGGGGATGAGGCTAGTTGTCATACAGCTTTGTGACAGCATGGTTTGTACAGAAGGGTGGAGGCGTGGCTGAGTGGAGGCGTGGCTGAGTGGAGACATCTTGGGACAGAATAGTTATGTGGTGTTATGGTACTAGGTAGTCATGTGGTGTTATGGTACTAGGTGGTTATGGAGACAATCCATAGTAGAGCACCACAACTTTTGCCACGACCCTCTCAAATCCTTTTCATTTTTCAGCAATCTGATAGGGCTCATTGAGATTAGTTATTGTGCACAGTTTCACTTTCGGATACACTTCGGTTAATTGACAATATTTTGTCAACTTTGTAAGCGCCACAAAATTTTGTGATCACTATGACTGTTTTGCAAAGCTACAGTAATGTGTCCATAAGGTTTTGATTGAAACTGTTACTAACACTAGAATGCACTCACCTCATGGGTGTACACATATGTATGTGTTGTGTGAAAACCTTAATAAACTTAATATTTTACTAGTTGTTTTACACTTCTCAAATTATCTCAAAACACCCCTATTCATTTCTCTATTTCAATTTAACCCCATGACAAGATAGGTTATGAAGTAGTTAATGCATTAAAATTAATTTTGGGTATCCGTTCCGCTAGTAAGTTATAAATTGATTTGTGTCAAAAACATTATGTTTCTTTGAGCTGCCGCTTGACCACAAAGTTTACACAGACGTAACGATGCTATTAAAACAGACGTAACTACGCTAGAAGGGCGTAGCCCAAGTTGCAAAAGAACGGGAAGGTCACGTTGCACGCTGCGCTACGCTTGCTAATATGCACTTTTAACACGCATGACACTTCAATTCCGATACAACAATAGTGGCGCTCTATAAAGCATAGCAAAACTGTACGTGCTATATTTATCTACTCATATACATGTGCACAAAGGATCACACCATATGTGTAGTGCTGTAGCAAAAAAAAAAAACTAACTGCTCAGTCCAACTTGAAGGGCTCTTCGAGCGATACAGTATCACTAAGCCTGTAGCAGTGGGGGTCATTGACCCCCACTGCTACAGGCTACAGGCTTAGTGATACTGTATCGTTATGGTACTAGGTGGTTATGTGGTGTTATGGTACTAGGTAGTCATGTGGTGTTATGGTACTAGGTAGTTATGTGGTGTTATGGTACTAGGTGGTTATGTGGTGTTATGGTACTAGGTGGTTATGTGGTGTTATGGTACTAGGTAGTTATGTGGTGTTATGGTACTAGGTGGTTATGTGGTGTTATGGTACTAGGTTGGTTATGTGGTGTTATGGTACTAGGTAGTTATGTGGTGTTATGGTACTAGGTGGTTATGTGGTGTTATGGTACAAGGTAGTCTGCACTTTGCATTGTGTGAGCCTTAGTGATAATATCCTATCCTAATATTAAATATACCATATCACCATGCCTCCATCCCTCTGTCCTTACCATGCCTCCATCCCTCTGTCCTTACCATGCCTCCATCCCTCTGTCCTTATCATGCCTCCATCCCTCTGTCCTTATCATGCCTCCATCCCTCTGTCCTTACCATGCCTCCATCCCTCTGTCCTTACCATGCCTCCATCCTTACCTACGGCAGTATCTGAATGCCCCAACCAGCCATCATCATGATTCCCAGAAGGTCTATAATTTTGTGACTGAAGTGTTGAGGTACGTGCTCAGTATGCTAACAAATATATATATGTATGCAGTTCTTTTCATTTTCACTCCTCCCCCTCCTACCACTTCTCCCCCTCCTCCCACTCCTCCCACTCCTCCCACTCCTCCCCCTCCTCCCTGCTCTCTTGCTCACAGCTCATCAGATCACCCACTCGCACGGCTCATGGGGGAGTGTCAGAACAATGTGTTGGCTATCCTCAAGCCAGTGGTGGTGGCAGTCCATAGTTTGAATGGCCTGCCATACATAGAGATTAAATTAGCAGAGAAATGTCACACTGAACGCAGTCAAAGCCAGGCAGGTTTGTTCAATTGCAGTCCTCTGGGAAGAAAAGGGGTGTGCCTTGGTTATGAATGTCTAGGGGGTGTGCCTTGGTTGTAAATGCCTAGGGGGTGTGCCTTGGTTATGAATGCCTAGGGGGTGTGCCTTGGTTGTAAATGCCTTAATGCTTTCATAATTATTAAGCAAAGCTAGGTTTTCCATGGCAAGTGGTTTACTAACTAGTTTATGGTAATGTCCGTTTATTTTTGGGCATGCTTGTAAATGGATAGTGTACATTTAATGGACATTGCAGGAACCATCGCAGGCCACTCCAGTGGGTACTCCCCTGAGGAGGATGGCGACGCCCACATGGACCTACTGTGCAGCGAGGAGGACCTGTCTGCTGTGGTGGGATCACCTGACCCTGTGGTGGGATCACCTGACCCTCCGCTGGATCATGGGACTGTTGCGGAGACCCAGCCCATGGATCAGGTGACTCCTACAGAGACTCCTCCCACCCAAGACGATGGTCAGGACCTCAACGATAAGTTGAGTCGTCTTCGTAAAGCTTTGTTGGGTGATAGTGGAAGTGTGGAAGAGGAGGGGGGAACAGCAGCAAACTGGAGGAACGAAGAGACCATCAAGAGAACAAGTGAGGGTAGAGTGGGCGTGTCCCAACCATCTCTATCTGCTGAAGGCTCATACTGTCTTCAGGGGCCTGAAGCCATTAGTACTGGAACAGAGTCTGCTGAAAATAAAGCCATTAGGACACCTGTTGCATCTCCTGCCAGCGTTGGTGCCCATACTGGTGTCACCACCACTGCATGTGGCCATGATTCCATACCACGTGGGCCCAAGTCTGTGCATCCCTTACCTGATGGTCTTGATTCCATACCTCCTGTCCCTGGTTCCACCCTACCTACACCTTCCATACCCCATGCTCTCAATTCACTTCATGGTCCTGATGCTACACCAGGCAGTCCTGATTCCACACCTGGTGGTCCCGATTCCATACCTGGTGGTCCAGCGCATGTTGTTGAGAAGACTCATGATGGAAATGATTGGTCAGATAGCAGCAGGGGTGGGCCCCCTGTTGTGACTAGTCCCCAGTCTGCTGCAGAGACATTAGGTCAATATGCAATGGTGGGGCCTGAAGCCAAGGGAGGCGGAGGGGCCTCCAGTGAAGCCATTCATGGTTCCAGGCCTGGGGAGGAGGAGGAGGCCATATTCAGGAGCCTTCCACCTCTGGTATGTACCCTTCATGCTGATAGGGAGCGGGAGATGGCAGAGTTAGAGAAGCAGTACAGAGATGTCCTGAAGGCCGTGTTCAAGCAGATACACGCCTCATTGGGTGGGTGTGATGTGATTTCTGACAAGCATTTATCTTTTTTTAAAGTAGATGTATAATGTATAGGACTGTGGTAAACTTACATGTGTGTGGCATGGCATATATGCTATCCTACAATTTGAAATGTCATAGGAGTCTTATATTGTGGTAAAACAATCCCACAGTATACCTATGCCCATTTACTGAGCCACGCCCCTTTGCCCCTCCTTCCTTAGACAAGCTGGAGGCGGGGTTCACCCAGGCCTACCCCTGGGTGGGCACAGAAGAGAACTCCGAGTACTGCCAGGCAGTGGTTGAGGCTAACTTCTTCCCCGTCATCATGCCGTACCTCCAGACAGCCTTCCGATGCATCAAGTACAGTGACGAGATGGCTGTGGCCAGGAGCATGTGCCAGAATGTCAATGCCACACCCAGGGACCTGTCTGTGAGGAAAAAGTTCTGGCTTTTCGAACAGGTAATCATTCAAATGAGGGAGGGTATTGGGTGAGCACCATGT
Organism: Spongilla lacustris; assembly: GCA_949361645.1. Taxonomy (NCBI): domain Eukaryota; kingdom Metazoa; phylum Porifera; class Demospongiae; order Spongillida; family Spongillidae; genus Spongilla; species Spongilla lacustris. The sequence continues at coordinate 7,392,908 of OX442433.1, read as the reverse complement.
GAGGGTATTGGGTGAGCACCATGTGAGGGTATTGGGTGAGCACCATGTGAGGGTATTGGGTGAGCACCATGTGAGGGTATTGGGTGAGCACCATGTGAGGGTATTGGGTGAGCACCATGTGAGGGTATTGGGTGAGCACCATGTGAGGGTATTGGGTGAGCACCATGTGAGGGTATTGGGTGAGCACCATGTGAGGGTATTGGGTGAGCACCATGTGAGGGTATTGGGTGAGCACCATGTGAGGGTATTGGGTGAGCACCATGTGAGGGTATTGGGTGAGCACCATGTGAGGGTATTGGGTGAGCACCATGTGAGGGTATTTGGTGTGCACCATGTGAGGGTATTGGGTGTGCACCATGTGAGGGTATTGGGTGTGCACCATGTGAGGGTATTGGGTGTGCACCATGTGAGGGTATTGGGTGTGCACCATGTGAGGGTATTGGGTGTGCACCATGTGAGGGTATTGGGTGTGCACCATGTGAGGGTATTTGGTGTGCACCATGTGAGGGTATTGGGTGTGCACCATGTGAGGGTATTGGGTGAGCACCATGTGGGGCACAGTGCATAAGGTAATGAGCCCGACAGTGTGTTGCCATGGCTTTCTTGTATGTTTCCTCTGCCCCCTCCCACCAGGCACACGCCCCTTTTGGTGAAGCCATTGAAGAGGTACGGCAGATCCCACAGGCTCTCTACCTGAGCCCCAAACTTGGCACTTTGGTGAAGATGTCCAAAGCCATTGTGGAGTGCATTGAGGCTTACCACAGAGCTCAGGGCACACAACATGTGGACCTCTCAGTGTGAGCTTGCCTGAGGATCAGGGGGTGGGTCATGTAGGGGAGAGGCCAGGGGTGGGTCATATAGAGGAGGGGTCAGGGGGTGGGTCATGTAGGGGAGGGGCCAGGGGTGGGTCATGTAGGGGAGGGGTCAGGGGTGGGTCATGTAGGGGAGGGGTCAGGGATGGGTCATGTACGGGGAGGGGCCAGGGGTGGGTCCTGTGGGGGAGGGGTCAGGGGTGGGTCCTGTGGGGGAGGGGGAGGGGTCAGGGGGTGGGTCGTGTAGGGGAGGATCAGGGGTGGGTCATGTGGGGGAGGGGTCAGGGGGTGGGTCATGTGGGGGAGGGGGAGGGGGGTGAGTCATGTGGGGGGGTCAGGGGTGGGTCATGTGGGGGAGGGTCAGGGGAGGGTCATGTAGGGGAGGGGTCAGGGGTGGGTCATGTGGGGGAGGGGTCAGGGGGTGGGTCATGTGGGGGGAGGGGTCAGGGGTGAGTCATGTGGGGGAGGGGTCAGGGGGTGGGTCATGTAGGTATCCTAAATCTGGTAATCTCATTGTCAACTACTGCAAGTTACACCATGTTTTGATTTATTTTTTACATGTGAGGTCATGTGAGGTAGTATTAATAACCACTACAATGTATTACATCATGTGAGGTAGTATTAATAACCACTACTATGTATTACATCATGTGAATTAAGTGAACAGTGCTTGGTAGATAAGGGGGGAGGGGCACAACTCCACTTACATGTGCATGTGTAAATAAAATTGCAATCATGGGGTGTGGCCACACCCATTTGCACCCATTCACACACACACACACACATTCTTCTATTGCAGTGGTGTTGATGACATGCTCCCGATCATGACCTACATCATACTTCGATCTGCAAAACCAGATTTGGTGTCTGAATGTGCACTCATGGAGGAGTTCATTCAGGAAGGGTATGTCCTTTCTAGCTAGGCCTTTGTAGCTAGGAGTGTGCCAGGAATGGGTGACTCCTTAGCTGCAGAGTGATATATTGTGACCCTTCGCATCTCTCCCTTCAGTTACATGAAGGGGGAGGAGGGATTCTGCCTCACTTCATTCCGCACAGCCCTGCTCTTCATCGCTCAGATGTCCAGCTGATTACATCATCCTGATTACATCATCCTGATTACATCATCATCATTCACGTAGTTATTGTACAGCAGCAGCAGCCCAAGTGTGTATGTGCATGGTCCTGATTTTGTGTGTGTGTGTGTGTGTGTGAAATGTGGAGTATTCAATTAAAGTGTTGGTTAAGGCACCAAACACAGCCTTACACACGTACATCTCAGTTTCAATGTATGACAATAATATTCAGATTATATAACAACATGGTATGTACATCCAAAACTCAAAACATGTACATGTGGTGGTTGATAATGCTCTTCATACAATTTTTTTAAGTTTAAAAAAAAAATGATTCCAATAGTTATGGCACAGGCAGTCAGGAAACTGGTCCGTCATAAGCACATAGCTTAGTCTGTTGAGGTGTGGTCTGTTGGCTATCAAGGGGTGTGGTTTGTTGGGGTGCACATGTCAAGTCTACACCATTCACATTCAAAGCCACCACAGCAGCTGCCTGTTCAGCAGACCTTTTGTTCTTAGACCTAACGTAGTGTAGCAGAAGAGAAGTGGATGGAGCAGAAGGGAAGTGGGTGGAGCAGAAGAGAAGTGGGTGGGGTAGAAGAGAAGTGGGTGGGGTAGAAGAGAAGTGGGTGGGGTAGAAGAGAAGTGGGTGGGGTAGAAGAGAAGTGGGGTAAGAATGGAACTGGACAGGTGAGCATTAATGTGACAGTATGTGTAGGGGTGATGGGTGGAGTATGCAGGGTGTGTGTAGGGTGATGGGGTGGAGTGTGCAGGGTGTGTGTAGGGGTGATGAGGTGGAGTGTGTGTAGGTCATCAGCACACACTTCACCCCACAACTCCATCACTTCCTGCACACATACCACTAAGGCAGAAATACTCCCAACTTCTATGGTCTGTAATACCAGCTTACCATGAGCTGGATGAGTATCTGTCACTCCCAATTCTTACGGTAGACTTGAACAGTCTGTCCTTAGTTCTCTCCATCTGCACATGGGACAGTGGTAAGAAACGTTCTCAAACTTACAGTACCCAACTGTATCAAACACAGGTGGTGGGAGATTTTGGGTCCTGAAGAGAAGAGTAGTAACAGCAATGTGTGTGTGTGTGGTGTGTGTGTGTGTGTGTGTGCACGGCACGCAGTAACCTTGTCCACTCCAAGAGAACAGACTTTGGTGATGTGAGACATTGATAATCCCTTCTGCAATATAAACCAATTTTTTTTTTTTTTTTGCTTTTCAAAGATACTGTAACGACACTGTCTTACTTGCTAAACTGAACGAACAGCTCCATGGTTCCATCCTCTGTGATTTCTACTTCCATCTTTCTCCTTTTTGCTGCAGTTGGTCCAAAACTGGCCACACCTAGATCCTGTGTAGAAAAGAAACACAATCTCTACGTGCCCCTAGTTACTGTGAGGTTAGCACCAGTGCCCCTAGTTACTGTGAGGTTAGCACCAGTGACCCTAGTTACTGTGAGGTTAGCACCAGTGCCCCTAGTTACTGTGAGGTTAGCACCAGTGCCCCTAGTTACTGTGAGGTTTGCAACAGTGCCCCTAGTTACTGTGAGGTTAGCACCAGTGCCCCTAGTTACTGTGAGGTTAGCACCAGTGCCCCTAGTTACTGTGAGGTTAGCACCAGTGCCCTTAGTTACTGTGAGGTTAGCACCAGTGCCCCTAGTTACTGTGAGGTTAGCACCAGTGCCCCTAGTTACTGTGAGGTTAGCACCAGTGCCCCTAGTTACTGTGAGGTTAGCACCAGTCATCTCTATGTGCCCCTAGTTACTAAATGTATACATGTACACATACGTGTATTCCCAATTAATGTAGAAACTTATGGTTTTAAACTCATTTTGATTCAAACACGAAAACAATGGGCTGTGCTATCCATGTGAGATTTGGCTAAACAAAGGCAGAGTGGTAGGATTTAATATAGACCATGCACTCAGAATGAAGGTTAAAGGCTCTATGGTCTGACCATGATGCAGGCCATTGCCATATGTAATAATTAATAACATACTTATATAAGTTATGCGAAACAAAAGGATCAGGAACTAACAAGACAAAATGCTCAAACAAATTGTGATTGCTGTACTGAAGGATATACTACATGTACATATGAGTACTGAAGGATATACTACATGTACATATGAGTACTGAAGGATATACTACATGTACATATGAATACTGAAGGATATACTACATGTACATATGAGTACTGAAGGATATACTACATGTACATATGAGTACTGAAGGATATACTACATGTACATATGAGTACTGAAGGATATACTACATGTACATATGAGTACTGAAGGATATACTACATGTACATATGAGTACTGAAGGATATACTACATGTACATATGAGTACTGAAGGATATACTACATGTACATATGAATACTGAAGGATACTACATGTACATATGAGTACTGAAGGATATACTACATGTACATATGAGTACTGAAGGATATACTACATGTACATATGAGTACTGAAGGATATACTACATGTACATATGAGTACTGAAGGATATACTACATGTACATATGAGTACTGAAGGATATACTACATGTACATATGAGTACTGAAGGATATACTACATGTACATATGAGTACTGAAGGATATACTACATGTACATATGAATACTGAAGGATACTACATGTACATATGAGTACTGAAGGATATACTACATGTACATATGAGTACTGAAGGATATACTACATGTACATATGAGTACTGAAGGATATACTACATGTACATATGAGTACTGAAGGATATACTACATGTACATATGAGTACTGAAGGATATACTACATGTACATATGAGTACTGAAGGATATACTACATGTACATATGAGTACTGAAGGATATACTACATGTACATATGAGTACTGAAGGATACTACATGTATATATACATTTCACTTCATTTTTTTGCATAATGTAGTCCAAAGTAATTAATTAACCAGCTTATTGATAATGAATTATTGTGCTCATACTAAGAGCAGCATACCTGGCTCACTGTGGCAGGCTTAGTGTTCAGGGGTTAGGGCAATTATTAAATTTAACTGGATCTTGATCTAAAAATTCATTCGTCTTTAGCTTTAAAAGACTGCACATCTTAAGCCTTCTAGTTAACCATTAGTTCTTAGGCCTTTTAGTTAAGTACACATTTTAGGTTAAGTACACATTTTAGTTAAGGACACATTCATGCTGTTCACCTTCTGTTCACTCCAAGAAAGGCCTTCAATGAACTTAGCTCTTCTAGCTTCCGCTTCTTCCAAATATGGCACCAGCTCCCATATGTTGCTACCCCGCCAGACATGCAAAAGAGGAGTTAATATTGGTTAGTTAACTAATTATGGAGGAGGACCCCACACTCACCACATCTCCCTCATGGAGGTAGTGCCCAGGACAGTCCTTCCAAATGGTGTGTCCATCTGGTCACAGAGCATCTGTGCCACACAGTACTTGGTGTTGGGGAAAGGGTTGTCGTAGTCTGCAGCTATCTTCAGGTATTCCCTCACCACCTCCGATATGGGCAGTGGGCCTTCCTTCCTGCAAGGACACAGGGTACATGGCACAAGGAAGCAAACCTCACCACCCCACCTGAAGCAACCCCCACCCACCTGAAGCAACCCCCACCCACCTGAAGCAACCCCCCACCCACCTGAAGCAACCCCCCACCCACCTGAAGCAAACCTCACCACCCCACCTGAAGCAAACCCCACCCACCTGAAGCAAACCCCACCCATCTGAAGCAAAGCCCACCCACCCGAAGCAAACCCCACCCACCTGAATACGGACATGTTCCACTGTGCAGCTCGTGCCAGCATGACTGATGTACACCCTGCAGCATTGAATAGAACAGTTCTAATTAGAGACCATCACTGACTCACACCTGCATGTACCTGTCAATTGTTTGAGCTTCTCAATGTCACTGTGGGACTTGACATCATCTGACCCACCACTGTACAAAAGTGGGGAGGGGGGAGGGAGTGGCTAGCTATAATGGGAATATCTCGAGCCCTGTACCCCAAAACTGAAGCTTTAACACAAATACTTTGTGGCCCCCTCAAAATATGTGAAGTTAATAACTGAACCAGGTGTGCACAGAGGTTAATAACTGAACAAGGCAAGAGCAGAGACCTCTGGTAAAAGTGATCTACCATCCCCTCAGGTGCCCTTGTCCACACAATACCCACAAAACCAAGTACATCTACCATCCCTCCTTGTACCCCTCCCCCTCCCCACCCATCCCCCTTCCCACCCATCCCACATAACTGAGATGTCCACATTTGAACTCTTACTTAGCGATCACTGGAATGGACACTGCCCTTGTTACTTCTTGAATGACATCATAATGGCATGGGTGGTGAGACCTCTCGTGTTGCTCCCTGGGGAGGAGGTGGGGGAGGAGTGAACCACAATGGATGGCCACCCATAGCCCAACCCTACCATAGCCCAACCCTACCATAGCCCTACCATAGCCCACCCCTACCATAGCCCAACCCTACCATAGCCCAGCCCACCATAGCCCTACCATAGCCCAACCCTACCATAGCCCAGCCCTACCATAGCCCAGCCCTACCATAGCCCACCCCTACCATAGCCCACCCCTACCATAGCCCAGCCCTACCATAGCCCACCCCTACCATAGCCCACCCCTACCATAGCCCACCCCTACCATAGCCCTACCCTACCATAGCCCAGCCCTACCATACCCATACCTTCCATGGACAGCCAAAGCAGCCACTCCCGTACTCTCAATCACCTTCACTAACTCCAGGGTCTTCTCAACCTAACGTGGAAACCACACCCCCTTAATCAAGTGACCACAGACACCGGGAACACACAGTTGGCAAAATTCTGATCTTGCAGGTCACTGGTCTGGACACCCCGTGCACCAGCGTGGAAAGTATCTGAAAGTAAATTATTCATCATATCTGATGGTAACCATGGTAATGGTGCTTTATTACCTCTTTCACTTTCTGAGGCTGCTTCAGCAGTGAGGCCCCCATTCCTCCCTGGAAACATACCACCATCACTATAAAGGTGCAAGCAATACATACCTCCCTGCATGCAACATACTGCACACATACTGCACACATACCACACACACACATACTGCACACACACAAACACACACACACAAACACACACACACAAACACACACACACACACAAACACACACAAACATCTCGTGCTCTCATCACAAACGTGACATTTGACTTGTAACTACGGGCAAGTGTATTTAATTGGATTTTAACAATGGTTAGTAAACAGGATGTTGGTGGCTAGTAAACAGGATGTATGTGGTTAGTAAACAGGATGTAGGTGGTTAGTAAACAGGATGTAGGTGGTTAGTAAACAGGATGTAGGTGGTTAGTAAACAGGATGTAGGAGACATGCCTCACAGAATGTAGGTTATTGTGTGGAGGTCGCAACACTGCTTAATATTAATGAGAGAGGCATTCATGTAATTACACATTAAAAATTTTGGCAGCTTGGTTACTAAACTACACACATCACCCATAAAATAGACTTGAGCTCTTACCATATACCTGGGACTAAATAAATAAATAAGCATATACATGTACATGTACATAACTCCATTGAGTCATTTATCTTACATTTGTTCACTAGTCAAAAACACATACCATCTACGGGTATGCAGTATGGTACTAGGCTTGTATGGTACTACTAGTATTATGTAACACACAGCAAGGCTAGTATGGTACTACTTGTACCATGTAACACACATCAAGGCTAGTATGGTACTACTGGTACCATGTAACACACAGCAAGGCTTGTATGGTACTACTGGTATTATGTAATACACATCAAGGCTTGTATGGTACTACTGGTACCATGTAACACACAGCAAGGCTTTTATGGTACTACTTGTACCATGTAACACACAGCAAGGCTTGTATGGTACTACTGGTACCATGTAACACACATCAAGGCTTGTATGGTACTACTGGTATTATGTAATACACAGAAAGGCTTGCCTTGATAGAGAACTCTTTGGGGCAACCCATGTTCACATCAATGCCAGCTACATCCTCCTCACTGTATTGGTATTGAAAGTGAAACCTTAGAACTCTTGCTGATGTCCAGCAAGCATGCAATATCAATATATATCAGTACTGGAACATGCATGTATATCAGTACTGGAACATGCATGTACATCAATACTGGAACATGCATGTACATCAATACTGGAACATACACAGCTCCATACTCACACCATCTTTGCAGTTCTCAGTGCCCTGTCCGCATCGCATGTGCCCTGTAAACAGTATCACCAATCCTTTCATACTTCAAGATTTGGACATGTCATCCCTCACCATTTGAAATACAACCTTCTCCCTCTCATCTCTGCAGGTCCTGAAGATGCATTTACCATCTGGTGCCACGTAGTCCAACGTGTTCAAAATAGCTATAGGGGAGGGGCATCATTAGCAGGGGGACGAGGGGGCCCCTCGATATTAGCAGAGGTCTGAGGAAAACCAAATGCGGGATTATAAAGGGGGAGGGACGAGGCGCTATTAATTAATACTGTGGGCGGGGCGACTGTACATGACACCCTACACAAAAAGCCCCTCACGGTTCGCTACTCTCCGGCACTGGAGCATCTTGTGATCTATCAGCTCCTGTGGAAAAGGGTGTGCACCGCTGTCTACGCGCGTTGTCATGCAATCTAAGGTACCTCGCTGTAAACGATATCCGCACCATACTTCAGAGCTAGGAGCCTGGCTGGAAGGGTGCCGATACGCACCATGGGAGCAAGTATGGCCTTGTTGCTGTAGGTTAGCCTTGACATGTTTACATGAATATCAAAATGACACACCACGTGCGCTATTCGCTCTCGTGCCCGGACCTTCAATAACTTCTGTGATTAATTAATACTGAGCATGCATGAGCTATATGAGCTGCAAACACATTACCAGAGATAATATATAGATATTATCTCTGACATTACTAGATCATTCCCAGACAAAAGGTTGAGGTGTGCGCAGGGGGAGGATACAGGATTTCTGGAAGGGGAGAGCAAGGGAAACCACCATCATCGCAACCTTATAGTGCATGATCTATTTCTTAGATTTTCTTTTCTGTAGTATTGACTGCTAATATGGCGGCTATCACTGCTATTATCCTTATCCAGGGCTGGATTTAGACTGTCGTGGGCCCTGGGCAACTAGCTTCAGTGGGCCCCCAGTCCAAATGCGAGGCGCGGGGGTACCCTTGCGATAGTCCAAATTAATACATTCCGAGTAAGTTGGCGACGAAGCCTTGGCAACTTGCTTTGTAACGTATTCGATTCATCAAGGCGTTCTTCCTGCTTTTCGTTTTGATGTTCCACTTCGAATTCGCGCTCACTGCGCGTACGCGTACGATTCTTATCTCTTAATTTGCTTTTGTAACTACATGTAAACCTTAACCATAAAACATGAAATCATTATGAGCAGTGGGGCTGCCCCGGTCCCCCCCCCCCCCCCCCCCCCCCCCCTAAATCCGGGACTGTCCTTATCCATGATTGGTTTACACTGAAGTACCAAGAAGAAGCCAAACACAAATCCTCCTGAAGGTATCCAAGAATGGGCAAAGTTATACAAGAATAGGAACAGTACTCCCAGGATAGGATCAGCAAGAGCACCAGAGCAACGGACATTATATATATTATAGTTTCACACGGGCCTTCCCTTTATAATTCCTAGACCTGTCCCTGAAGTCTGGGCACCTAACTGTGTGCACATATACATCACTATTGATACTGTAATCAAGCCAACATATTACTTAGCGTGCACAGAAATTTGAATTGTGCTTTCTGTTGTTCAGTTATATGTAATTGTTCACGTAACCTTTCTTTCACCGCAAATATGAATTCATTGATATTTTCTGTTGCTCTGCTGGCTTGAGTTGAGGTATTCCGGTGTGTGTACTATTCATATGCATCCCTGTACTCCTCATATACATCCCCGTACTCCTCATGTATATCCCTGTACTCCTCATATACATCCCTGTACTCCTCATGTACATCCCCGTACTCCTCATATACATCCCTGTACTCCTCATATACATCCCTGTACTCCTCATGTACATCCCCGTACTCCTCATATACATCCCTGTACTCCTCATATACATCCCTGTACTCCTCATGTACATCCCCGTACTCCTCATATACATCCCTGTACTCCTCATATACATCCCTGTACTCCTCATGTGCATCCCTGTACTCCTCATATACATCCCTGTACTCCTCATATACATCCCTGTACTCCTCATATACATCCCTGCACTCTTCATGTACATCCCTGTACTCCTCATATACATCCCTGTACTCCTCATATACATCCCTGTACTCCTCATGTACATCCCTGTACTCCTCATATACATCCCTGTACTCCTCATATACATCCCTGTACTCCTCATATACATCCCTGTACTCCTCATATACATCCCTGTACTCCTCATGGCTTTGCATCCCTGTGCCTTGAACCCCACTCCTAGGGGATTTGCTGTGGTCATCCATTCAACAAAAGGCTATATCCACCATGGTATGAGCTAGCACCTCTCAAACCTGCTCCTCAATGCTTGCTGACACACTTGGATGACGTCTATTCAGAAGGCCAGGGCACATGACTGTCGTATGGCAGTTGTGATCTCAATGCAGCATATTAAATTGAATTCATCCCATCATTACATATAGATCGCTTATAAAAAGGTACGTTAAACCTATTTCACGCTCGGTTGTTCTTGTTATTTAACATATTGATATACCTCCAAATTGCATGCTCGAGCGAGCATGCTCTAGTATAGTACTACCAAGGTCTATTAAAAAAACATACTACATGCACGTCGTATTAAAAGTCACGCACAATTAAAAATTAATTTTTAGCATTGCAGTGGAACCGGAAGTTTCACTCCTATTTCGCCCCAGTGTGTTTATCACGGGGGAAGAGAGTAAGCCTGCTTCCTTAACCTTCAGGTAAGCCAGTCACTTGAAGAAGTATACCCGGGCAATTTTTAAATTTATTTGGAAGCAGGCTGCCACAAAGGGTTTATTTATTTATCAACTCTACATGTATTTGCGCAGACTGTATCTAGCTAGGTACCATAGGCGCCATGACGGTAGCTATAAGCTGCAAAGCTGGCTGCTAAGGTAGCATTCTCGCATGTCTATTCAGCATTTTTAATTTTTAATTTTCCGGTGATACGCTGCTTGTTTTGCACAAAATTAGTATAACCTTTCCACCTTTCCAGCGCGAAGCTCAAGAATGAGCATCCGACGCAAGAACCCCTGCAAGCGTCTGAAGCACAACTTGAAGGAGGTCCTGTTTCCCTCCACCGGTCGCGTTCGCGCCTCAGAGATAAAGACACTGAAGAAGGCGCTAGACGTGTTTGCGAAGTATGAAACGTCCAGCGTAAGAAATAGGCCTATACTAAGCCTGGTTTCTATGGAATGGTGACCTACTGTATTTGTGCCGTACAGGAGGAAACCACGGCTGGACAGAAAGATTCCGTGTTTGAGAGGTTGCTGCGCAATCTTGGTGACAGGTTTGGAGATGACTATCCCTTCTACCTGATTCTAGCACATCAAGTGCAGCAGTTGAGTCTGGGTCTGGGACGTGACCGAGTTGTGTGACTGTGTGTGTGTGTGTGTTTTTTTTTTTGGCGAACAGGAAAGGGAAAGTATACAAGTGTGATGAGATGGACAAGTTTGTTAAGACCTGCATCAATATATTTGAATCATTGGAGCAAGCTGTCGTTGCCAAGACACTGACATGGTTTACGACACAGTATGTGGCTTATATATGTGTGCTAACACCATATTTTGCACACCATCACATTACCACCATCACCATCCTCACCATCCTCACATTGCCACCATCACCATCCTCACCATCCTCACATCTCCACCATCACCATCCTGACATCTCCACCATCACCATCCTGACATCTCCACCATCACCATCCTCACATCTCTACCATCACCATCCTCACATCTCCACCATCACCATCCTGACATCTCCACCATCACCATCCTCACATCTCCACCATCACCATCCTGACATCTCCACCATCACCATCCTGACATCTCCACCATCACCATCCTCACATCTCTACCATCACCATCCTCACTTCACTGTAACCAATGTCACATCGCAGGGTGGAAAATGAGCCAACATATGTCAACAATGTGATCGATGTGTTCGCCATGCTTGAAGATGCTTGTATTGGTCTGATGGAGCTGTCCTTTGAGCATACAGACAGTAGCAAGGAGCCCCACCACAGGGAAATAGCCAGAAGAATGCTTTGGAGTACGTGTAGTAGTGTAGTTTGATTCTGTTGGTTACCAACCATGTTTTTATCCCCTTGGTTACCATGTTTTTATCCCCTTGGTTACCATCTGTTTTTATCCCCTTGGTTACCATATGTCCCCTTGGCAGTATCGTGTGCAATGAGATGCCACAGGGTCAGTAGTGGAGTACCAAAGTACTGGATTGACCAGTTTACGTGGGCGGTAGGTTACTATTGGAAACGGGGGATTTGTAGTGATGACTCTGTATCCAAACAGCTAAAGGAAACCACCTGTTTTGATGTTGAATGTGTACGTGCTCTTGGAAAAGGCTTGCAGCTTGGGCGGGAGATGGGCATACCTGAGCAGCTGCACTTGAACAGTGGTCATGTGAAGTCATTGGTAGTAGCTGACAGAACAGTCAGGTCCTTTACAGAGATGCTGTCAGTCTCCCATCCTCTGTCATCTTGTTCTTGATCATTGCCTTGTACCTCCAGGGAGATCGCAAATATCCTTAATCCATTTGTGGACTCAACAGAGCTGTTTGTCTCCATTTTCTTGCAACATCCACGGACCTGTTGTGAAGACGTCCTTCAGAAGGAGGATAGCCTGGGGACCAGACTGAGCTCTAATGGCACCTCCTCCATTGTAGTGCAGGTAAGCAGAAAGGCGGGGCATGGGCGGGGCATCATAGCATGGGAGGGGCATCACAGTGGTAGCATGGGAGGAGGGGAGTATGTAGAACCTGTCAAGGGGTATTATACAACATCAACGATGTCTTGGTAATGTGAATGTATGCTTTCCCGAGATTTTATCACGTAATGTTGGTCTTCTTTGTGTCCACATTGCCTTAGGTGGAGCGGTGGCCTTGTGTGTCTTTGTGTGGGTGTACCCTTGTGTGGGTGTGTCCTTGTATGGGTGTGGCCTTGTGTGGGTGGCTTAGGAGTATCTGACCTTCACTCCTTTCAGGGACTAAGCTACCTCGAAGATATTGCAGCGATGCACAGAGATAGATTGGCTGCTGAACTCAAGGGTGCTGAACTCAAGGCTGCTGAACTCAAGGATGCTGAACTCAAGGATGCTGAACTCAAGGATGCTGAACTCAAGGATGCTGAACTCAAGGATGCTGAACTCAAGGATGCTGAACTCAAGGATGCTGAACTCAAGGATGCTGAACTCAAGGATGCTGAACTCAAGGATGCTAAACTAATGGATGCTGAATTCAAGGCTTGGCTGTTGCTGTTGGTCCAGTTAGTTGATGCCTCAGATGAGGTAGAGGACCTCAAGGCTCTGTTGGCAAGAAAACACTCCTTGTCTGAACGCTTCTATGATTGCATTGAGGAGCAGGTACATCTTTTGTTGGTACAATGTTCTGTTTGGTTTTCATGCTGCTATGGCAACTCCTGGACCTGCAGGTGATTGCACAGCGCAAGTTGTCCATTAAAAAGGTGTTTTCTGTCTATGATGTCACCCGGTTACCATATAAGGTAACCAATTCCATACTGATCTAACAGGTTGATAATATATATGTATTTTTAGTTTCTGGAAAAGTACCTCCAGACACATAGAGATGCAGATGTCAGTGATCCAAGCTGGTCCGACTTCTTCACTGAAGCTGTGCGCAAGTGAGCATTGTGCTTTTCCTAGAGGGGGTTGTGAGTAACTCCTGGGAGGATTAGGGTGCATTGTCGCCATGGATGATGTCATCTCTCACAGGTACCCAGGTGCAGAGGACAACGAATTGCTCCTTGACTTTCTGAGGTCAGCAGCAGCTACTTACCAGGCCCGCGGGGAGGCAGAGAAGTTTGTGTTGGACCTGCTGCGACTTAACATGGGGAAGGATTTTGTGAGGTCTGCCAAGAACTCCTCCAGGACACCCTCACATCGTGGGAAGGGTGGGGAGAACCCCTCCAGGACCCCCTCGCATCATGGGAAGGGTGGGGAGAACCCCTCCAGGACACCCTCGCATCATGGGAAGGGTGGGGAGAACCCCTCCAGGACACCCTCGCATCATGGGAAGGGTGGGGAGAACCCCTCCAGGACACCCTCACATCATGGGAAGGGTGGGGAGAACCCCTCCACAACTCCCTCACATCATGGGAAGGGTGGGGAGAACCCATCCACAACTCCCTCACATCATGAGAAGGGTGGGGAGAACCCCTCACATCTTGCCACAGAGGACAGCTTTCAGTCATTTCTGCAGACCTTTGTCAAAGAAAACAACCTGCAAGAAATCCTTTTACAAAAAGCAAAGTTAATACTGGTAAGTTAACTAGCTAATTGTAATCAAACAGTCCCTTCAATTGGTATCTACAAATCCTATATCACCAATTTTGTTTTGTCTTTGTCCTAGTTTAGTCTGCAGTTAAAAGGTACATGTACGTATAAATTTGTATAATTTACCAGGACAACCCATACATGTGTGTACATATTATACAAAGTAAAAAAAAAAATGCTCTTTGATGATTTTGTGTGTGTGTGTGTTTGAACCCCTAGGATTCCATCGTAGATGATAATGACTTCCAGTCCCTTGTGCTGGAACTACTTCAGAGGGTAGGCCGGCTGGTAGCCTTTACATGCTTATGTCATGGCTTCTCTCTGACCCCATATCCAGGAGGCAGTTCTGGCAGCCACCAGTTTGAAGGGAGCAGCCAAGTCATCGGTGGAAAGCCTGCTTGAACCTTTGTACGCAGGTGGTGCCCCCCTGCACAATGCCTCCTCAAAGCTGAAGTTCTGTTGGGGCACTGTTGCTGCCTTCTGTGAGAAGATACACAACTCCACTGAGGACCTGGGCTGGGCCAAGGATTACTACGGAATAGTTGAGAAGTTTGGCTGGATATACAGCACGTGTTGTGAGGAGAGGGGTCTGGAGGAGGGAGACCAACGTCTAATGTTGGAGGAGACCAGCATCCCTCACGATGTGCTCACCATGTCAGAGAGCATTGTAGCATTTTACATGTGGATACAGAGGGCCCATCGTGTGCTCTACACGTGGCACAATAACTTCAGGGACAGGAAGCTCACCTATGACGAGGTGTCAAGTTACAAGTCAGCTCACACCTTAGTCAACAGGATTGCTATCGCGGTGTGTGCCTCCAAGCTGCTGATAGAGGGCAAGGAGCTGAAGGAGTACATAGAGAGCCATACCACAAAGTCCAGAACGTTAGCTGAGTACATGATCTGTCAGATTCCAGACCATCCCGAGATCCCATGGTAATGATGTAACTATTATATGCATGGTGTGTTGAGGGACTTTCCCCCCTATGTCCAGGCGTACACTGCCAGATCTCTTTAAGCAGTACAGAGTGGAGCTGCCACATGACCTGCTCAGCCAGATATCCCGTTACATCACCTTCCCACCTGATAACTCTACAGCCTTGAAGGACCATAAATTTCTAAAAGCATCTACAAAATTGCATGAACTGGAAAGCCTAGTAAAGCGTCTGGATGAAGTCCTGCAGCCATTGGTGGGGCACCTCCCCCGGCTGCTGTTCTTCTCCCGTGCCCCTAGCAAGATAGTTACCACGTGCCTGACCTTCAAGCTGTCCCAGAAGCAGGCTGACACTGTGGATGTTGAACACTTTGCAGATGCATTCAATGCCACAGTGAAGGTGCTGGCGGAGCTGGTGAAGGGAAGTATGACCTATGCCAGCATTGGGGCTGCTGGCCTGTCTGACATGGGAAGCTTTGACTTTGACTACGAGTTTGAAGTCCTGGATCGTTATATCCAGTGTGTGAACCCCTCTCTGGTGAGCGCAGAGGTGCTGAAAGGGATTAAGTGCATGTTGCAGCTGTTCCTGCTGCCCAATCACATAAAAACCATCAAGGACGTGTGTGAACAGTACCAGCTGAAAAACTGTTTGTCAGACCCTACTTTTAAGGAGTTGGATAACTTGGCAACAGAGCTGTCTGATAACAAGCACAGCCTAACACCTAGTCAGTCAGTGGGGATGATGGACAGGGTTAAAACGATTCTGTGTCTCAAGGGAAAAATCAGTTGGAAGTTTATGAATCTTTTCTCGGCTGTTGCAGAAAGCAAAGCGTTTTACCAGTTCATCGTGGTGGAAAAGAAGTTTGTGGGGGAGGAGGGAAGTAGCCATTTTAGGCAGACGTATGACCAGATCAGGAGGTACCTTCAGCATGAGGAGTACAATGAGGCTGTGTGCAACCACCTGTACGAGGCCTTCTTCTTCATCTTCCCCTTCACTGACAAGCAGCAGGACTTCCGTACCCTCATGACAAAGGTGGGGAGCCTGGTGGTCTCTGATGAAGGCAAGGAGGTCTTAAACAGCTTCACGCAACTGCAAACAGTCAACAGGAATATCCACCTCATTCAGCGATGGTTCTCCAGGCTTGAGGTAAGTGCTGGTTGTTGGGGATGAGAGGCCTGGGGGGGTGTTAGGGATGAAGCCTGGGGGTGTGTTGGGGATGAGAGGCCTGGGGGTGTGTTGGGGAAGCCTGGGGGTGTGTTGGGGATGAGAGGCCTGGGGTGTGTTGGGGATGAGAGGCCTGGGGGTGTGTTGGGGATGAGAGGCCTGGGGGATGAGAGGCCTGGGGGTGTGTTGGGGATGAGAGGCCTGGGGGTGTGTTGGGATTCAGGGAATGAGAGGCCTGGGGATGTGTTGGTAGCTCTTGCTGCTCAGTGGTACATTGGCTGTGGGCTGTCACATGTTGGTACATGTAGGGAACCATTTGGCTGTGTGTCATAATCCTTACATGTACAGAAGAACCAGCCACTGGATGTGATTTCTACTGACTTTGAGTCCATCGTAAGCACGGGATGCTTTGAGTACACCTCTGCAGTGTCACGCCCCATGGCCATCACACTGAGATTCAACAACAGCTCTGGAGAGATGCGTCTGTGGAGTGATCGTGAGATAAGGACGTTTGTGAGAGGCCTACAGCTGTCAGATCCGGTGGGAGACTCGAAGGACAAGGTGGAGCATTTCTTGTACCTGCATGAGGTATGGAGCCAGATGCCTGACATTGTGTCAGCCTTAAAATATTTATTGCACTTTTAATATCCTCCCATCAGACTGTGCAGAAGATAGTTAAAGTGTATGGGGAGTTGCGAGCACTGGCACACCGCGACTATCTGCAAGAGATGGACAAGCAGATACTGGTGTGTAACTGTACATCAAAGGAAGCAGAGGAGAAGGTTTGTATGATACGTGTGCATGTGTGATGTGTGCATGTGTAGTGTGTACATGTGTGATGTCATGTGTGGTATGTGTGCATGTGTGGTATGTGTGCATGTGTGGTATGTGTGCATGTGTGGTATGTGTGCATGTGTGGTATGTGTGCATGTGTGGTATGTGTGCATGTGTGGTATGTGTGCATGTGTGGTGTGTGTGCATGTGTGGTATGTGTGCATGTGTGGTATGTGTGCATGTGTGGTATGTGTGCATGTGTGATGTGCCCATGTGCCCTCTGCCTTTACAGCTAGCTACAGCCTCCCATTCTCTGTCAGAGTGGAGAAAGGAGGTGACCCAGCTTCACAAGCAGTTCCCCCAGCTGCTGTTCTTTAGTGCAGCCAAGTTGGTGCACCTCTCCCAGATGCTAGCGCTTAGCGACACCAATGTGGGGAGGCTGGCTCAGGAGGTCAGCTACCTGTTCCAGCCCAAGGCACGGTCAAGTAAGAGTGTGGAGGAAGATGACCTGGTACATAATGATTGGATGAAGGAACTGGTAGAGCAAGTTAAGGTAACTAGAATATATCAAGGTAACTATGGGTCACTGGTATTAAGGTAACTATGGATCACTGGTATCAAGGTAACTATGGGTCACTGGTATCAAGGTAACTATGGGTCACTGGTATCAAGGTAACTATGGGTCACTGGTATCAAGGTAACTATGGGTCACTGGTATCAAGGTAACTATGGGTCACTGGTATCAAGGTAACTATGGGTCACTGGTATCAAGGTAACTATGGGTCACTGGTATCAAGGTAACTATGGGTCACTGGTATCAAGGTAACTATGGGTCACTGGTATCAAGTTAACTATGGGTCACTGGTATCAAGGTAACTATGGGTCAGTGGGTCACTAGTATTAAGGTAACTATGGGTCACTGGTATTAAGGTAAGGTAACTATGGGTCACTAGTATTGAGGTAACTATGGGTCACTAGTATTAAGGTAACTATGGGTCACTAGTATTAAGGTAACTATGGGTCACTGGTATTAAGGTAACTATGGGTCACTAGTATTAAGGTAACTATGGGTCACTGGTATTAAGGTAACTATGGGTCACTAGTATTAAGGTAACTATGGGTCACTGGTATTAAGGTAACTATGGGTCACTAGTATTAAGGTAACTATGGGTCGCTAGTATTAAGGTAACTATGGGTCGCTAGTATTAAGGTAACTAGGGGTCACTAACTTGCATGTAAGCATGGTTGGTAATCATAACTTTGATCACCAGATCCTGTTGGATCGCTCACGAAGAGAGCAGGAGGAGGGTGCCTCAATTAGAACTCCCCTCCACACACTCGGCTTTATCATCTCAGAGATGCTGCCAAAGTATGGCTTGAGGTCCCGGCCCAGGGCCATCCACAACGTGCCACAAAGTGTCCTCTACGCCTGCACTGACTGCACACAGTACCAGCTCATCAGTCTAATTGTCAGCATATATCGGGGAGCCCCTGAGGTATACGAGATCCTCCACTGTCAGCCCTCTACCTCCAGAGAGGAGCTCTCTAGGTTCATAAACCCAGGCCGTCACACTGTGCAAAAGAAACAACCATCCATCTACCTGTTCCTGGAGGTTAACCTACTACCTTGTGAACTGCAAGAGGTCTGATGACTCTGTGCACGCTGGCAACCATGATATGTACCCCTTCACATCTGTTCCCCCTCCTCCCCTCTTCCCCTTCCTCCATTAACACTTTAGATGCTGCTCCAGGCAGAGAAGCCACGGCAACTGTCAAACACAGAGCTAACCAGTGTTGGCTTCTTAGCAACAGGGCCAACAGTGCTGGAGAACATGATTGCATTCACTAAGTACTACAATGAGGTATGATGTGTATGTATGTATGCCTGCATATACCTTGATGTGCATGTATGCCTGCATATACCTTGATGTGTATGTATGCCTGCATATACCTTGATGTGCATGTATGCCTGCATATACCTTGATGTGCATGTATGCCTGCATGTACCTTGATGTGCATGTATGTATGCCTACATATACCTTGGATGTATTATTTCGTTTTACAGAAATCATTACCTGATATTGACGACCATTTGCTAAGTCACCTGCATTCAGTATCAAAAGAAAGTATTTCAAAAATCGAGCTGGTGTACGGCAATGCAGGTAAGAGCACAGATCCTGGGAAGGGATGGACAGTGCAGGGTGAGGGTATAGCGAGGGTATAGCGGAGGTGAGGGTATAGCAGAGGTGAGAGTATAGCGAGGGTATAGCAGAGGTGAGATGAGGTACTGCATGAAGGTGAAACTGGAGCTGGATATTTTGAGAGGAGGGAGGAGGACCTTGATGGGGCATGTTGTGGGTATAATATGTAGGGATAAGTGGAGTGATTCATACTGACCCTAATCCTCTCTTCCTCTCTACCCCTCCATTCACTTAACCCTCTCTCATCCTACCTCCCTACCTCTTCCTTCTCTCTCCTCCATCCTTTCTCCCCTCAGGTGACGGCAAGTCTCACTACATTGAGGGTCAATTGAAGACCTGCCCTCGCTCTATGTGTGTTGTCATCAATGAAGCCTTCACCATAGCAAGTGCTGTCCAGGCACTCAATCAGCAGGCTCTTGATGAGAGCCACTGTGGCATATGGTTTAATGTCACCTTGCTGCCTCCTGGGGTGAGTGTGCATGGGCCTCAAGCCACACCCCTTGCTTTACCTTTGGTTTTGTACTAATGTTTCACCCTGACCCATTATCCTGACCCTTCACCGTGATCCTTAAACCTGTATGTTTTAGGAGTCTGTTGATGAGACAGAGCGTAAGACATACAAGGAACTAGTGAATACGATTGGTTGGTTCTTCTTCCATCTTTTCATCCTTGGCTATGTTGAAGACCCTATCAGTGGCAAGTCCTTTTCACTACCCAAAGAGCTTTCTTTAGAAATATATGTGGAGGTTTGTGCGGCCACAACTGTATGTGGGTGTGGTCACTCCACCTCCTTCCAAACAGGTTCCATCTTTAAATGATGCACATGACACTTTATCCTTGGAGAGATTTCAGCAGCAGATGCCCACATTGAAGATACTGGGCATACCCCATCTAGTGCCCACCACAGTCCCCTACCTGATCAACGAAGATGTGAAGCTGGTGTGCAGATACCTCAAAGCCCTCACGAAAAACAGGGCTGTCAGGAAGGGTGAGCTGTGTGGGCATAGTAACGGTTGCCATGCCAACAGCTGATATACCTCTTCAGATACCCCTGACGATATGGAGTGCCACGCCCTCCTTGACTCCTGCATTCCTGACAATATGAAGAAAAACAAATCACTACAAAGGCTATTCATCAAGTATGTCTGGGCACATCTCTCTCACACCACACATCCGCCTCACATACTGTTTGCTACTCTCACCTCATACCACTTCCTCCTCACAACATCACATCTTCCACCCACATCCTCACACCTTCCACCCACATCCTCACATCTTCCACCCAACCCTCACAACTTCCACCCACACCCTCACAACCTCACATCTTCCACCCACATCCTCACAACCTCACACCTTCCACCCACCTCACATCTTCCACCCACAACCTCACATCTTCCACCCACATCCTCATAAACTCACATCTTCCACCCACATCCTCACAACCCTACACCTTAAATGCCACAGGTACATGACTCATCGCTGCGTCTTTCTGGATTCCTGTGAAGACTTACTTCATGACAATCCTGATCTGAGAGCTGTCCTGCTGAAGACAATGTTGAGTGAGATCAGCGGCTTTTGTGACCCTGATAACCCATACCACCAGGTGTGTACCCTACCCTGATAACCCATACCACCAGGTGTGTACCCTACCCTGATAACCCATACCACCAGGTGTGTACCCTGACTGGATTTTGTCATAAAAACCTATCTGTGTATGAATTGTCACTAAAAACAAAAACGAATAGGACAAGAAACATTCTAGAAAGTTAGTGGTATATATGATTTGAAGGCTTTGGTGTAAGAAGGAGATTGGAGATACAATATTCCTATATATACACAAATGTAATGCCGTTCTACAAAAGTGCTAATTAGAAAATATTGTATATCTCCAATACCTTGTTCCCTTCCTTCATACACCACCATTGCCTTCAAATCCTATATAGATCTACCACTAAATTTCTCAGACAGAATGTTTTTTATATCTTGTTTCATTCTTTTTTTTTTTTTTTAATAAGTGACTACTAGTATACATGTACGTATAGGTGTACATGTAGTACAATGTAGAAGTGAATACGATTGTACGATAAAATCCAGCCGTTGTAATTCCCATGTTTATTGCCTAGCAACACAATGTTTACAGTTATGTTACATTTGCAGCTGTTCCATTAGTTCGAAACTCGCGCGCCGAGCTTTCCCTCTTAGAAGCTCGTTCTCGTCTGAGTTCAGTTCATAACGTCGCATCTTAGAAGCTCGCACCGCAACAGAATTCTTTTCCTGTTGCCACCTCTTAAAAGCTCGGTTTGACTCCAGATATGCTGTGTACATGTCACGAGCAGACGCCCGCCTTTGTTCAGCATCAGCATCGTACTGAACTCGAGAGGACTCTAACTCATAGTCTAGATTTCGGACGTATTTCTCTCGTAGCTTAGCATTCCTCTTTCGTAGCCGTAAAGGCAATTAAACAACTTCGCTAGCTAAAAGTGGTGAGCAAAACTAAAAATACAAATGAAACTACATATACCACAATACACATTCTAATTATACGTGAAACATTGTCATGGAAACGGTTTAATATAGCTAGATTACAGATATCTTGGCGCGCAAGAACAGCTGTAAATTACGCATATCGGGTACATGTATATATCTGATACCTGAAGATTTTTGGTGTAACTGGCGCTCTTTAAAACCATTCCTATCTCGAGTTATACTCACCCATAAAGATGACGACTGTGGACAAATTACGGTCTAGGAACGAGAAGTACGAGCTATTTTGTTCTCTTAAAGTAAAAGGTCTGGCGACTTGAACAAAACATGAAAATGATCGCATCATTTGTATGGCTCTCGCTACTCATTGCTAGGGCAAGGGCAATAATGGAAGCGTCTTCTAGTCAACTAACGGCGTGGAAGCTGCATGGAGATATGAAGCACAACCGTAGTAGGTACAGCGATATCACGCATGCAGTAGAGCTAGCTCACGCAAGCATATGCCCAAAAGCATCCTGCTGAGAGCCAGACTTTCCTAGGAGTGCAGTTCATCCTTGTTTGAAGAGGGCTACATTTAGGAACCTCCCATGCAAATGGCCAGTGCTGGCCATGGATTCTGTATTGTTTCAAAGGTTCGAGGAAGTGCAGTATATCGTACACAATGGTGAGGATGTGCCCAGTAGGCCAGTACCAGTTCTATATATACATGCAAGATCTTAACAAGTAACACACCCCTATTCTGTGATAGGTTTTTTTTTTCATTTGATGAGGCAATGAACACTTGTTCATGCACTACCACATGAATACAATGCAATGATTCCAAATTGTGTGTGTGTGTGTGTGTGTGTGTGTGTGTGTGTGTGTGTGTGTGTGTGTACGTGTGTGTGTGTACATGTGTGTGTGTGTGGTGCGTGTGTGTAGTTGGTCTATGATACTCAGGGCAAACAGACAGGCTTCACCTTAATGACACTTCATCCAGACCAGCTGGCACCTGAAGATCTCCGCCAGTTCAAGAAAGCTAAAATCCATATTCCCTCTGTAATGTAAGAAGTACAATATCCCCTCTGTAATGTAAGGAGTACCATATCCCCTCTGTAATGTAAGGAGTACCATGTCCCCTCTGTAATGTAAGGAGTACCATGTTCCCTCTGTAATGTAAGGAGTACCATATCCCCTCTGTAATGTAAGGAGTACCATGTTCCCTCTGTAATGTAAGGAGTACCATATCCCCTCTGTAATGTAAGGAGTACCATATCCCCTAGAGCTGTAATATAATGAGTACCATATCCCCTCTGTAATGCAGTGTTGTAAGGGTGTTAACTTTAGTACACTCCTGTGAACATTGTAATTGCCTTTGGTGATGGTGAGTTGTGCCTGTCTTTCCAGTGAACTGTGTTCCAGAGATCTCCTTGACAAGGTGTTGTCCCAAGCTATTGGTCTTCCCCTGAATGAAAATGGCCGCCTGACAGTTGTAGATGAATCATCATATGTGTTGACGTCAGACTTTGTTGTTAAAATGTTGAACATCCATGAGCGTGCAAGATGCAAAGTCCCTGTGGTGCTGGAAGGGGAGACTGGTGTGGGGAAGACGGCCCTTATAGAAATGATGTCCAAACTGTGGAACCTTGCATCAGTACAGAGATGGAACAAGGAAAAGGAGGAATTTCTGGAGCTGATACGACCCAAATTATTGGGTATGTAGATGTTGCATTATTGGTGGTCCATTTTAGTAATCAAGGGTAGAGGCAGCCGATGCAAAGATGTGTGTTATTGTTTGGTTATAGTTCACTTGCTATAACTTATCAGTAATGCAACCAGTATTTTCAATACCATGCATAAGCACAGGCTCAGCAAAATAGTAATTGCTCCCTTCAGGTTTGAGGGATTAATTTTTTAGCAACTCTTATAAATGCATTTTGGAAGCATCCTACATGTAGATTTTGGACTTTTGTCCTAGCAGTTCTGGGGCATCTTAAAGATTAAATGTGTTTACACTGAGGTTAGGTCTATGCACAATTCTATTACTCAACAGAACTACCAGTATTTAACTATCAATATTTAACTACCAGTATTTAACTACCAATATTTAACTACCAGCAAATATTCAACTACCAGTATTTAACTACCAATATTTAACTACCAGCAAATATTTAACTACCAGTATTTAACTACCAATATTTAACTACCAGCAAATATTTAACTACCCGTATTTATTTAACTACCAATATTTAATTTAACTACAGTATATATAACAGTTACACCTCATCAGAGGGCACTCTGATTCTCTCACTACCAGAGGTTACACAGGAGAGTCCTACTGGAGAGCCGACACTGGAGCAGCTGGATCAGATTGGGAGTCTGCCAGTCCCTGATGCCCCCAATGGGTTCTTCTACTCGCAGATGAAGAAAAAAATATTGCAGATGAAGTCTGCCCTGTGCTTACTGGAGATCTCTTCTCTGAGTGATCTGATTAATTCAGAATATACTCCTAAGGTATGTGTTTGAGTATGCTTGTGTCTGCATGTGGCTTCCAGCATGTATTGCTATGGCTAGCAAGGTTTTGTATTCATAGCTAAATGTGTGTTTTTTATTGCGTGTAATGGGAGTAGTACCAGAGGATTACTGTTAATAACCTGTGTATGTCATTTTGTTCCATATTGCAAACCTACAGAAGTGTTATTAATAGGGGTATTATTAGGGGTGTGTTATTAATGGGGGGGGGAATATTAGGAGTGTGTTATTAATGGGGGGTGGGGGGTATTATTGGGAGTGTTATTAATAGGGGGTATTATTAGGGAAGTGTTATTAATAGAGGGAAGTGTTATTAATAGGAGGTATTATTAGGGGAGTGTTATTAATAGGGGGGAAGTGTTGTCAATAGTTCGTTCTGCAGGCTACAGCCAAATTGGCCCATACTATCCTTAATGCTGGTATAAGGAAAACCTTCCACAAGCTAAATGTTCACTCTGGTAAGTAGTGATGGTGTGTACAGGGACATCCCACCTGCCCTCATTCTGTTCCCATCCTGTCCACATTCTGTTCCAATCCTGTTTTTGATCAGGCCTCAAGCCAGCAGATATTAAGGAGTTTTTTGAGAAGGTCTTCCAACAAGCTAGAGACATACAGTCTATCCACACTTCAGACACAGCAGAGTACAAGACTCCATTTGTGACTGTGGGTGACTTTGAGAGACTATGGTGTATGCACATCTTATGTGGCTCTGTATTTGTATGTGTGTGTGTGTGTGTGTGTGTGTGTGGTGTGTGTGTGTGTGTGTGTGTGTGTGCATGCCTCAAGGTTTTCTTGGATGAAGTTAACACCTCTTCTTGTCTTGGGTTGCTGAAAGAAATTATCGTGGACCGAACCCTTGAGGGCATGGTTAGTGTTTTGTGCATGTATTAAGGGAGCATGTGTTTGAAATGTCTCTCCTCCTCCTCCCTCCTCCTCCCTCTTCCTCCTCCTCCCTCCTCCTCCTCCCTCCTCCTCCTCCCTCCTCCTCCTCCCTCCTCCTCCCTCCTCCTCCTCCCTCCTCCTCCTCCTCCCTCCTCCTCCTCCCTCCTCCTCCTCCTTTCTCCTCCCTCCTCCTCCTCCCTCCTCCTTCCTCCTCCTCCTCCTCCTTTCTCCTCCCTCCTCCTCCTCCCTCCTCCTCCCTCCTCCTCCTCCTCCTCCTCCCTCCTCCTCCCTCCTCTTCCTCCTCCTCCTCCTCATATTGTAGCCTGTTCCTAAGAATGTCTTTGTGTTGTCTGCATGCAATCCTCACCATGGTGACAGCTCATCTGAGAAGAGCACATGGATACGGGGCACCTACTATGTGCGGCAGCTGCACCCCACCCTCCAGTGCCTGACCTGGGACTATGGAGCCCTGGGGGAGAAGCAGGAAGGGGACTACTTCAAGGCTAAGCTGCAGCTGAGCAACAGGACAATGGAAGGGTGTGACCTAGCCAACTTCACCAGCCTGGTCATGAAGAGCCAGAAGCTGGTGAGGAGCTACGCTCTTGAGCAGCTACGTCAGCACCTGGTGGAGTCTGAAGCCTCCACGCGCTCCAGAAGCTCTGTCAGTCAGCGGGACATCCAGAGAGTGTTTGTGTTCTACGACTGGCTGATGAGGCTGTACACCGGTTGCAAGCCCCAGGGGGAGGAGCATGACTACAGCTCCAGAGCCATCTTGGTCACACTCGCCATTGTGTACTACATCCGACTGGACACCAAGTACAGAGAGAGGTACCAGAAGGAGCTGGATCCTGGCAACGTGCTGGCTGGGGGCCTGTCCTTTGTCAAGACCTTCAATGAAGAGCTGGAGTGGTTTGTGAAGCAGGTGGACTTTCCGAAGGGAATTCCAAAGACCCAGGCCCTCAAGGAGAACCTGTTTGCAGTGGTGGCTTGCACGATGACCCACACACCTCTCATCATTGTGGGAGCTCCAGGCACCTCCAACATCTCCTTCGACATTGCACTAACAAACTTCAGGGGCCTGCAGTCCAAGAAGGAGCTCTTCCAGAAGACCTCCATCTTCAAGTGCCTGGAGCAGCAGTTCTACCAGTGCTCCCACCACACCACCTCAAATGAGATCAACAAGGTGTTCACATGTGCCATGAGTCGTCAGACTAGCCACGCCTCTGTGCCCCTCCCCATCTACTGCGTGGTGTTCATGAATGAAGCTGGTTTTCCTGAAGAGAAGTTGGAATCCCTAAAAGTCCTCCATTACTTCCTGGATGGGGGTCAGGTCTCTTTTGTTGCCATTAGCAACCATGTTTTGGATGCAGCCAAGACCAACAGGGCAGTTAGCCTTTACCAGCCAGAGACTTCCAAGGAAGACTTGGTTGCCCTCATAAATGAAGCATTGGACATGCCTGCATCTGAGCTCCAAGATGCCATGGTTACTGTAAATGGCTTCTGCTCTGCCTATCAAAAAGTCATGGAAGATTCTAAATTGAGAGCTATCTTTGGAATCCAAGACTTCATCCATTTTGTAAAGAACCTCCACTGTCACCATGGTAATGTATTTTCCCCTGATGTAGTGATGAAGTCGCTGGAGGAGAATTTCAATGGAGTTGAACCTGAAGTTTTCAATAAGATGATATGTGTGCCTTTCTTGAAAGCAGTGAGTGTAACGTCATACCTTCAGTGCCAGTATTGTACAATATGCACATGGACACTCTTGACCCCTATTGCTCCATTCCACTCTCCCTCTCCTCTCCCTCTCTTTTCTCCCTTTCCCTCCAGCTCAGTATCCCTCTCTTCTCCTCCTCCTCCTCCTCCTCCTCCTCCTCCTCCTCCTCCTCCTCCTCCTCCTCCTCCTCCTCCTCCTCCTCCTCCTCCTCCTCCTCCTCCTCCTCCTCCTCCTCCTCCTCCTCCTCCTCCTCCTCCTCCTCCTCCTCCTCCTCCTCCTCCTCCTCCTCCTCCTCCTCCTCCTCCTCCTCCTCCTCCTCCTCCTCCTCCTCCTCCTCCTCCTCCTCCTCCTCCTCCTCCTCCTCCTCCTCCTCCTCCTCCTCCTCCTCCTCCTCCTCCTCCTCCTCCTCCTCCTCCTCCTCCTCCTCCTCCTCCTCCTCCTCCTCCTCCTCCTCCTCCTCCTCCTCCTCCTCCTCCTCCTCCTCCTCCTCCTCCTCCTCCTCCTCCTCCTCCTCCTCCTCCTCCTCCTCCTCCTCCTCCTCCTCCTCCTCCTCCTCCTCCTCCTCCTCCTCCTCCTCCTCCTCCTCCTCCTCCTCCTCCTCCTCCTCCTCCTCCTCCTCCTCCTCCTCCTCCTCCTCCTCCTCCTCCTCCTCCTCCTCCTCCTCCTCCTCCTCCTCCTCCTCCTCCTCCTCCTCCTCCTCCTCCTCCTCCTCCTCCTCCTCCTCCTCCTCCTCCTCCTCCTCCTCCTCCTCCTCCTCCTCCTCCTCCTCCTCCTCCTCCTCCTCCTCCTCCTCCTCCTCCTCCTCCTCCTCCTCCTCCTCCTCCTCCTCCTCCTCCTCCTCCTCCTCCTCCTCCTCCTCCTCCTCCTCCTCCTCCTCCTCCTCCTCCTCCTCCTCCTCCTCCTCCTCCTCCTCCTCCTCCTCCTCCTCCTCCTCCTCCTCCTCCTCCTCCTCCTCCTCCTCCTCCTCCTCCTCCTCCTCCTCCTCCTCCTCCTCCTCCTCCTCCTCCTCCTCCTCCTCCTCCTCCTCCTCCTCCTCCTCCTCCTCCTCCTCCTCCTCCTCCTCCTCCTCCTCCTCCTCCTCCTCCTCCTCCTCCTCCTCCTCCTCCTCCTCCTCCTCCTCCTCCTCCTCCTCCTCCTCCTCCTCCTCCTCCTCCTCCTCCTCCTCCTCCTCCTCCTCCTCCTCCTCCTCCTCCTCCTCCTCCTCCTCCTCCTCCTCCTCCTCCTCCTCCTCCTCCTCCTCCTCCTCCTCCTCCTCCTCCTCCTCCTCCTCCTCCTCCTCCTCCTCCTCCTCCTCCTCCTCCTCCTCCTCCTCCTCCTCCTCCTCCTCCTCCTCCTCCTCCTCCTCCTCCTCCTCCTCCTCCTCCTCCTCCTCCTCCTCCTCCTCCTCCTCCTCCTCCTCCTCCTCCTCCTCCTCCTCCTCCTCCTCCTCCTCCTCCTCCTCCTCCTCCTCCTCCTCCTCCTCCTCCTCCTCCTCCTCCTCCTCCTCCTCCTCCTCCTCCTCCTCCTCCTCCTCCTCCTCCTCCTCCTCCTCCTCCTCCTCCTCCTCCTCCTCCTCCTCCTCCTCCTCCTCCTCCTCCTCCTCCTCCTCCTCCTCCTCCTCCTCCTCCTCCTCCTCCTCCTCCTCCTCCTCCTCCTCCTCCTCCTCCTCCTCCTCCTCCTCCTCCTCCTCCTCCTCCTCCTCCTCCTCCTCCTCCTCCTCCTCCTCCTCCTCCTCCTCCTCCTCCTCCTCCTCCTCCTCCTCCTCCTCCTCCTCCTCCTCCTCCTCCTCCTCCTCCTCCTCCTCCTCCTCCTCCTCCTCCTCCTCCTCCTCCTCCTCCTCCTCCTCCTCCTCCTCCTCCTCCTCCTCCTCCTCCTCCTCCTCCTCCTCCTCCTCCTCCTCCTCCTCCTCCTCCTCCTCCTCCTCCTCCTCCTCCTCCTCCTCCTCCTCCTCCTCCTCCTCCTCCTCCTCCTCCTCCTCCTCCTCCTCCTCCTCCTCCTCCTCCTCCTCCTCCTCCTCCTCCTCCTCCTCCTCCTCCTCCTCCTCCTCCTCCTCCTCCTCCTCCTCCTCCTCCTCCTCCTCCTCCTCCTCCTCCTCCTCCTCCTCCTCCTCCTCCTCCTCCTCCTCCTCCTCCTCCTCCTCCTCCTCCTCCTCCTCCTCCTCCTCCTCCTCCTCCTCCTCCTCCTCCTCCTCCTCCTCCTCCTCCTCCTCCTCCTCCTCCTCCTCCTGTTACTGCTCTTCCCCTCTCCCAACAGGTCAAATCTTCCCCTAAGGATGTCCCTAATCGAAGCATCACTCGGATTATAACGTCAACCCTTTCAGCTCGGGCATCTGATGGAAGTGCCCCTCAAGACCTGCGGTACAAGATGCTCATTGACCCAAGTGAAGATGGTTCTCTTGTCATGATGTTACTGTCTTGTGATGTGCTGAAGAGGCCACACACACGTGTGTTCATGTGCAGTGACTTCCCTGGGGACACTGAGCTACAAAAGGTGTGGGTGTGGGGGGCTATGTGGAGGTGTGGGGGTGTGGGACTGTGGGAGGGAGGGTATTTCAACAAGTGGGTAGAATGGTCATGTAGTGAGACAATCATCTAAGCCTTGAATAATCATACACTGTATGTGCAAGATTACTGATGTGTTCCTATAGATTACCAAAATACATATCATACACTGTATGTGCAAGATTACTGATGTGTTCCTATAGATTACCAAAATACATATTCATCTACACGTGTATGCTTGATGGACCAAAAGTAGAATTTTCAGCTCAAGTGGAATTACCTCATATACTGGGGGATATAGCATACCTTACATACTGGGGGATATAGCATACCTTACATACTGGGGGATATAGCATACCTTACATACTGGGGGATATAGCATACCTTACATACTGGGGGATATAGCATACCTTACATACTGGGGGATATAGCATACCTTACATACTGGGGGATATAGCATACCTTACATA
Source organism: Spongilla lacustris (assembly GCA_949361645.1). Classification (NCBI taxonomy): domain Eukaryota; kingdom Metazoa; phylum Porifera; class Demospongiae; order Spongillida; family Spongillidae; genus Spongilla; species Spongilla lacustris. The sequence goes on along the minus strand of OX442433.1, from coordinate 7,362,822 downwards.
CTGGGGGATATAGCATACCTTACATACTGGGGGATATAGCATACCTTACATACTGGGGGATATAGCATACCTTCTATATGGATAATGCAGCTTCTACTCTCATTGTTCAGAGATGTATGCTGCCTTTTGTGTTGACAGATCCAGAACATTAAGGCAATCCAAGAGTCCATGGCACAAGGCCGTACTGTTGTGTTCAATCAGACTGACTCCATCAATGATAGCTTCTATGATGTTTTCAGCCGACGCTTTGAATACATAGATAAAAAGATGGATGATCCCCGGAGTTACTATGCCAACATTGTTGTGGGGTCCCACATAAGGCAGTGTCAAGTCCACCCAAACTTTGAGTGTATTCTGGTTGTGAAGAAATCTGAGCTTGACAAACTGCCCACAGCATTCCTGGGCCTCTTTGAGAAGTACTACTTAACTCACAGCTCTATTGTAGAGGCTGTGAAACTTTGCCTTCCTGAGCAGCTAAAGTCGGCCATTCAGCTGGCTAGAAAGGAGGTGTGTATATGGAGGTGGAGGGGAAACAGGGGCTTGGGGATGGTTGGAGGGGGAAGCAGGGGTTTGGGGATGGAGGTGGAGGGAGAAGCAAGGGCTTGGGGATGGTTGGAGGGGCTTGGGGGTGGAGGTGGAGGGGGAAGCAAGGGCTTGGGGATGGAGGTGGAGGGGGAAGCAAAGGCTTGGGGATGGAGGTGGAGGGGGAAGCAGGGGCTTGGGGATGGTTGGAGGGGCTTGGGGATGGAGGTGGAGGGGGAAGTAGGGACTTGGGGGTGGGGTGGAGGGGGGAAGCAAGGGCTTGGGGATGGAGGTGGAGGGGAGGCAAGGGCTTGGGGATGGTTGGAGGGGAAGCAGGGGCTTGGGGATGGTTGGAGGGGAAGCAGGGGCTTGGGGATGGTTGGAGGGAGAAGCAGGGGCTTGGGGATGGAGATGGAGGTCAGGGGAAGCAGGGCTTGGGGATGGAGGTGGAGGTCAGGGGAAGCAGGGCTTGGGGATGGAGGTGGAGGTCACGGGAAGCAGGGGCTTGGGGATGGAGGTGGAGGGGGAAGCAAGGGCTTGGGGATGGAGACCTGTGGAGAGGGCTATGCATAGGGTCTATTATATTTAATTTTTCTTTCTCTTCCTCAAGGCGGAAGAGTTTGTTGCTGTGTTGAATAGAAGCAACAGCATCTTTGGTCTGCAGGAGAACACGCTTGACTCTATTCTCTTCTCCATCTTGCCGCCTGTTTCCCACACTTACAAAGAAACACCTGAGCCCCCTCCAAGATGTGCCGGTGTGGACACCAAGCCCGATGCCCAGACCGACTTCCTCATGCTGGTGTTGGATACTCTTCGTAAGAATGGAGGATTTCGGATGCCTGAAGTAAGGAGGAGGGATGGGGAGGAGGAGGGTGTTGGTACTGTGTCTTATGATTGGTGTTCTGTGTCTAGTGTTCCCGTGGTGACATTGCACCTGATAAAGAAGAGCTGCTGGCTGATGTTGGCAATGATATCCCAAATAGGAAAGATGTCATTAAAACTGTTCTGTCCAGTATGCGTGCGATGTACAGTGGGGAGAAGGATGGTACCTTGGCTATGGCCAACATCATCAGATCTGTGTTCCAGCGATGGCTGGCCAAGTACATGCGTATTAGTCTGTTACAGTTGGTGAAGCCAGAGGCCCTCTACAAGCTTCATGGCAGCCTCCCCCCCTCCTCTGTCCAGCACTACTTTGATCGCCAGCACCACTTCAGTCTCAAGTCCCTCATCAGTTACCATGGCAACTGTTTGCAAGCCTCTCAGTGAGTTATGTTCTTGACTGTAATAAACCTTTATAATTACTCCTAACCTAATTGGTACATTTTAGATGTAATTCCTAATTACAATATCTGTATAATAGAGTCATTTAGATATTGCACAACATGCTGACCTGTAGGGAAGTTAGTAGAGCAAAGGGACCGAATGTGGAACGCACCCCTATTAAGGAACACTAAATCTCATTAAAAATTTAATCAAAGTTATGGGTTTGCAATGTTGGATCATACGCAAATCAATGAATCTGATCGACCCACTAGTTGCTGGATAAATATCCTTTGGTAAGCTAGGAGTGCAGCATTGTGCTCCTTTGCGACCTCCTGATTTCATTATAGCGTTCATGTACTCTAATGCAGCGTTTTCTTCTAGAGCTGCTTTTCTTTTTCTGCGTCGCTCTTCTTTCTCAGCTATCTCTCTCCTCTTCATATCCTCAGCAGCCTTAAATTCATCGATCCATTGTGCTGAAGTCATGCACTGAGCTGAACCTTTCAAACGCTTAAATTGAGTACTTGTAGTAGGGATATAGCGTTGTCCTGTGGATCTAATCTTTCGCCATCTGAATTATCAGTGGTACTTTCTGAACTTTGAGAAGAGGTCCATTCAGCATGTTGCACCTGCTCAGGACATACTGCACATGCAGCCACATAGATGGAGTGGTACTGAATTGACAATTTTAGGCATAACTGCAGATCTTCTTCTGTTGTCATTGCAGCAGCCTTGAGATCAACCCGCCTCTTCACCTCTTGTGCCACACCATCCTCAATAAAGCTTACAATGGTCAGGAAGAGCATCTACCCCACGTAGTGGAGACAGGCCTGTCGTTTATTGGCCATAATTAGGCAACCAGAGGATAGACGTTTCATTTTTTAGCTAGTAGCACCCGCCCCCTCCCCAAAGTAAACCCCCATGCGGTTGAGTGTTTATATAACAACCCTTTGATGTGGTTGTTCCTTATTCGGTACCTTTCCCATACATTGAGGTATGTTTGCCGAAAAGTGAGTTTTCGGTACCAGGATTCATAAAACCTTTCCTATGGTTAGTATAGTTGTAATCTACGTTAAATTCTCTATCCAACGGTGTTTAAATTATCTCTCTAGCATGCATAGTTTGTCTGCAGCAGTCAAGGGAAGTTGGTTGTTCCTTAATAGGTTCCTTTGCTCTACATGTACAAAATTGGAATTGGTTTCTGCTGTTTTTGGAATGTGGTGGGCATACAGTAGTAATTGGATTACTTATTATTATTATTTAACAGATATTAGGGATTCAGCCTCTATTGTCCCCATGGCAACTAACATTATCCTAGAGTAGGCAGATGTACCTACTTACAATGTGGTTGCATATACATGTACACTGTGTGTGAGGATTTATTGTCCCCATGGCAACAGAGGTCCTAGCTCTCACATCAAGAAGGTCCTATGTTTCACGCGATCATCTGAGCAGCTGTTCCAACAGCTCCCAGCGCAGTACCCTACCAAGTCACGCTCCTCCTCCCCCAAGACAGAGGGCTGCCTGCACCAGTTGGTCTCAGACAGTCCTGAGGGCCTAGTGGTCCACAGGGTATCACAGCAATCTTCATCCTTCTCCCAACTCAATGATGACCTCAACGCCTTTTGTCAGCTTGACACCCAGCACACCATGCTTCTGACAGTGAAGTACCAGGAGGTCTCTGCAAGTGTGGTCAGCCACCTGAGGGTGTTGGTGGAGGAGGCTGAGAACAAGGTCAAAGATGGCGCAAGGAAGCTGTTTGTTCTTCTCATCCACTACCCACAGATGCAGACCAGCACTAGCCCCACCTACCTCTCCACCTTCTCCTGTGGCTGGGACCTTTACTATCTGGACACCATAGGTTGCAATGTGGAGACGTCAGTTGCAGATGTTGTGAAGTGGCTCAAGTCCTGCTGTGGTGTCGCAACCTTGCAGCCCTTTGCAAACTTCCAAGATGGAGGAGTGCTCCTTAGTGCCTTCTTGAAGGCCTCAGCAAAGCTGTCACCATCTGCCAATAGAGCTGACAGAAGCACCATTGTGGAGAGAATTTTATCCAAAGGAGTGGGAGAAGTTCTTATCAAGCAGTTTGCTTCGTACTGGAGTGAAACTACAGCAGAGGGTCTCCTGCAAGAAATCACGGACGCACATTGTAATGATGTTGCCATTGGTATACACGACTGCGTTCAAAGTAAACTGAGGGAGCTGTTCTTCGACTTTGTCTACTACATGGCTCTGGAGATGAACGAGGGTAAAAACCTGGACCTCCTTATCTACGACCACCACCACCCTGACGTGACCCAACTCTTTATCAACCTGCTCGAGATATATCCCATACCAACGCTGAAGGAACTGAAGGACCTTCACCAACACATGCCCACCAAGAAGGAGGGGACTGGTATGTCACCCAGGTTCCCGTTTTTTGTCTTTGTAAGTTCAAAAGTGGAGGAGCTTGTCAGCTGCAGCATAGGACAGCTGAACCAGCGGCAGTACCTCCATAGTGGGGCTGCTGCCTCTCCAGGGGCTCTGACACTCCTACACACCCTGGACCCAGGTGTGCCCACATCAATGGTGGATATTGTGGACCTGGTCAGCGGAAAGCTGAGTGAGGTGAGAGAATATAAGAGTGAGGAGAGGGAGGGGAGAGGAGGAGGGTGGAGGAAGGGGAGAGGAAGAGGGTGGAGGAAGGGGAGAGGAGAAGGGGAGGAAGGGGAGAGGAGTTGCTATTTGGGATTCCCTATCTTGGTCCTCTTACAGGTGGAGGGGAGAAGTACCATACTGGACACAGTGATGCAGGCTCTTGGGAAGAGCAATGAATTGTGGTTGGGGTATTTTGAGGACTACATCCATCACAGGGTGCAGCCAGATTATGACTGCAATAGCGTGGGCATGAAGGCATCAACAGAGAGGATTCTGCAGCTGCCTGTGCCCTATCGTCTAGCGAGGCTGCACGTGTACTTCAGTGCACACAGGCTTGGCCTTCCTTGTGTGGTGGCCACTCTGAAGCCCCTAGATGACCTCGTTGCTCAAGATAGTTTGGTGCAGGCTTTGCTTACGGGTTCGCTGGTATCTTCATGGGACAGGGAGGGTGAGGCTGACAGTGCCTCGGGCCTCGGCAGCTTTGTGGTGGACAGCATGTTTGATGTTCTGCTGAAGATTGTGGACAATCTGGTACATGCTCAGGGGAAGGCCAAGGATGAGGACAGTTTAAAGAAGTGGTACCAAGTCTACCAGGAGGTGGTAAGGCAGTGTGCTTCAAATAGGATAACTCTGCCTTTAAATTAATATGCTATTTATCTACCCTCCCCACACGCATACACATACACACACACGTCTACACGCACCACAACATCCCAGCTGCTTATGCCATCTTTGAAGCATTGTATGTACAGACAACAGTCTGCCATCATTATTGCAAAGTTCAATCTTCTACACATGATGTATCTCCTCCTGGGCTCCTTCTCTCCAGGCTACCCTGACATGGAACAGATCAGGAATGCTGTGAACATGTTTCGTACCTTTCGATTCACAAAAGTAAGACATTTGGTAACACCCACCTTTACACACCCACCTCTGCACACCCACCTTTGCACACCCACCTCTACACACCCACCTCTACACACCCACCTCTGCACACCTATCTCTCCCACCTCGGCACACCCACCTTTGCACACCCACCTCTACACACCCACCTCTGCACACCTATCTCTCCCACCTCTGCACACCCACCTCTCCCACCTCTGCACACCCACCTCTCCCACCCTGCACACCCACCTCTGCACACACACACCTCTCCCACCTCTGCACACCCACCTTTTAAATGTCTTTCCCACTACCCCTCCCACCACCATACTCACCTTCACACTACCACACCCACCTCCCCCCACCTTCCCATACAGTCATTAGCCATACCTGAGTTGAAGGACATGGCACCTGCAGCTCTTGATGGCATACCAGTGGAACAGGAGGGCAGAAGGAGCAGGATCATCTTGGAAGGACTTCTTGACCACTACTTTGCTGAAGAGCGCAGTGAGCTTGCTGATAGGGATTGTGAGTGGTTCATGGAAACGGCCAACAAACAAAGACATTGGCAGCTGCAGGTACAGTTATGTACATTGGCAGCTGCAGGTACAGTTATGTACATTGGCAGCTGCAGGTACAGTTATGTACATTGGCAGCTGCAGGTACAGTTATGTACATTGGCAGCTGCAGGTACAGTTATGTACATTGGCAGCTGCAGGTACAGTTATGTACATTGGCAGCTGCAGGTACAGTTATGTACATTGGCAGCTGCAGGTACAGTTATGTACATTGGCAGCTGCAGGTACAGTTATGTACATTGGCAGCTGCAGGTACAGTTATGTACATTGGCAGCTGCAGGTACAGTTATGTACATTGGCAGCTGCAGGTACAGTTATGTACATTGGCAGCTGCAGGTACAGTTATGTACATTGGCAGCTGCAGGTACAGTTATGTACATTGGCAGCTGCAGGTACAGTTATGTACATTGGCAGCTGCAGGTACAGTTATGTACATTGGCAGCTGCAGGTACAGTTATGTACATTGGCAGCTGCAGGTACAGTTATGTACATGCACACATGCTGTATACACATACATACAAACATGCTGTACACACACACATAATACATGCTGTACAGATACAAACATGCTGTACACACACATACACACATACACACATGCTGTACACCTACAAACATGCTGTAAGCTTATGTTATGCTGTACAATACACCACAGAATCAGGAGGAATCTCAGCATTTTAGTCTGTCTGTTTTCAAGTTCCACCTTCGAAGGATAATGTCTCGTCACAGCATTCAGAAAGAGGATCGCAGTGAAATACTTTTCCACCAGCAAGGGACAAAGGTATCTCCAGCTGTCCTGCCCTCCACTGTTATTGCACTTCCTTTCCTGCTCAGGTCCATCAAATGATAATCAGAGCTCTTGCAAAGGTTTCTGGGGGCCCAGACCACTATATACCAACTTTCTACATCAAATGCAACAAATCTTGCAAGGCTTCAGAGGTATCCTTTGTGTATTGCACGTTGCAGCTATGCACAGAATACTTCCTGTTTCATAGAATGCCTTGATGCAACAGCCATTGTCACACCTCTACTTTGTTACTGTGTTTGAATGGCTCCTGGAGTCTGGCTATGAGCTCCCTGCTCTTGTTAGGGTAACGCAGCAAATTAGGAAGGTAGTGCCCAGTCCTTTATTTATACCTTGCAGTTGAGCATCTTTATCTCTCTGGTGCTTAGAAATGTGAGGCCAGTGATACTCCAGTAAATGATAGGATTCTTCTGTATATTGAGGAGCAAGCGGCTGTGCAAGCCATGATACAGAAGTTGGCCAAAGACTTCAACCTGAATGATAGTGATGCCCAATACAATGTGGTGAGCTGTTAGATACCAGACCTGTGCAGGGGAGCCCCCCAGATGATTAGGTGTTGGGCCCCCAGGTGTGGGCAAGCTGTTGGCCCCCAGGTGTGGGCAAGCTGTTGGCCCCCAGGTGTGGGGGAGCTGTTGGCCCCCAGATGACCTATCATTTCACTCTCACCTTGCAGTTGTCCTCTATGCTTGTGGATGTGAACAAGGTGCTTGACGACAGTTGCACTGGGGGAGGGAAGGTCGGAGGTCACGGGCTGGCACTGGTCATGTGTATGCTGGCTAAGTTGGGCAGCTTTGGTGCCCTGAGGGAACTGCTGGTGGACAAGTATGGCCTCCTCTGTGAACACATCACGTGTCTCCAGCCATTCAACTGCATCCTGTCTGATCAGGTACACTGTGGTGTTGTTGTGCATGTGGTAGGTGAACTCTTAATGCTTGTGCACAGAAAACTACTCAGGACCAAGGTAGATGTGCTCTTATTGGAGAGTTAGGAGTTGAATTTCAGCAGCAGTACACGAAAGTGTCCTATGCACTGTTTGAGATTCATAAGAGCAGTGGTAACACCAAAATGAGGGACATTGTAAAGAAAAGGTGAATTATGCATGTGGTTCTTGGGGTACATGTATGAGAGGCTAAGGGTATGGGAGGTTAGGGTATGAGAGGTTAGGGTAGGTATGAGAGGTACGGGTAGGTATGAGAGGTTAGGGTAGGTATGAGAGGTTAGGGTAGGTATGAGAGGTACGGGTAGGTACGAGAGGTTAGGGTAGGTATGAGAGGTTAGGGTAGGTATGAGAGGTTGGGGTAGGTATGAGAGGTACGGGTAGGTATGAGAGGTTAGGGTAGGTATGAGAGGTTAGGGTAGGTATGAGAGGTTAGGGTAGGTATGAGAGGTTAGGGTAGGTATGAGAGGTTAGGGTAGGTATGAGAGGTTAGGGTAGGTATGAGAGGTTAGGGTAGGTATGAGAGGTTAAGGTAGGTATAAGAGTTTAGGGTAGGTATGAGTGGTTAGGGTAGGTATGAGAGGTTAGGGTAGGTATGAGAGGTTAGGGTAGGTATGAGAGGTTAGGGTAGGTATGAGTGGTTAGGGTAGGTATGAGAGGTTAGGGTAGGTATGAGAGGTTAGGGTAGGTATGAGTGGTTAGGGTAGGTATGAGAGGTTAGGGTAGGTATGAGAGGTTAGGGTGTGAACATGTCACATTCAAGGTATTAGATGATCCAGATGTGTCAGGGGTTTGAGGTGGCTGGGTATTACTGTCATGGTTTCCTTGCTATCTGCAGTGCACATAGCCTTGTGGTCATACAAGGTCCATCTGGAGAGACATGTACTCTGAAGGGCCTACCAGCTGTGCAGATGTCTGCTTGGCTGTGCGTCTTCCAGGAGTTCTGGACCAAGAATGTAGGCATATTGCCCCCCTTACCCCATATTGCCCCCCTTACCCCATATTGCCCCCCTTACCCCATATTGCCCTCCTTACCACATATTGGTGCATACAGATTCCATCTCCAAACCTTACTGCACTGAAGAGTGAGCTAAAAGTACTGCTTCGCAATGGCACGACTTGCCACATTGAGCGTTTCTTGGAAGTCCTATCAACACCCAAGAAGGACTCCACCAACTCTCGTCGTTATGACCCAATCATGTCTCTGTTCAACCCTTCAGCGGGAATAAAAGGTAAGTAGTTTGTCCCTAGGGTAGCCCAAAGTTACCCCTAGGGGATCCCAAATGGGCCCTCACAAGGGACACACCCCTCACACTTTGTCCTTGTCTGTAGCTCAAGGACTCCAGCAGGCACTGCTGTACTTGGTTACCATGGCAGTGGGGTCACACTCAAAGCACTGGTACCAAGTGTTTGCAAACTACCTAATCGATTCACCTGTGAGTACCCCATATACACATACACGTGTACACACACATACACATACACACATACATACACTTGTACACACACATACATACACTTGTACACACACACACATATACATACACACACACATGGGTTCAACTCCAATATGAACTTGTACAACTCAGCTTCCTGGCAGTGTGGAGCAGTCCAGTGGACCACCCCCTAATGAGCGTCCCTTTGAGGTCTCCATGAGTGGCAACCTGTCCCCAACTAGGAAGCCACAGAACTACTCCTACCCCTCACACCAGTTCATTCTGTGGACAGGGTTTGCAGGTTGTTGCCTATGGTTACTGGTTCACCCAGAAACTGGGGAGGGGCATATTGCAGCATGGATAAGAAGAACTGGAGGTGGCCTATCTGGTGCCCAGTCCATACAACACTACTGTACCTCAAAGCTAAAGGGTGTGTGGGAAGAGATGTTGGAGAAGCTGTGTATATCTGTGGAGGAGCTGGTGTTCTTGATACAGAGCTGCCTCTTCAAAGTGTTTATGAAAAAGGTAAGTGTTCATACCTCACCTCCCACCATGCACACCTTCACTGTACACTCCCATCGTACACACCTCCACTGTACACTCCCACCGTACACACCTTCACTGTACACTCCCACCATGCACACCTTCACTGTACACTCCCACCGTACACACCTCCACTGTACACTCCCACCGTACACACCTCCACTGTACACTCCCACCGTACACACCTCCACTGTACACTCCCACCATGCACACCTCCACTGTACACTCCCACCATGCACACCTTCACTGTACACTCCCACCATACACACCTCCACTGTACACTCCCACCATGCACACCTTCACTGTACACTCCCACCGTACACACCTTCACTGTACACTCCCACCGTACACACCTCCACTGTACACTCCCACCGTACACACCTTCACTGTACACTCCCACCGTACACACCTCCACTGTACACTCCCACCATGCACACCTCCACTGTACACTCCCACCGTACACACCTTCACTGTACACTCCCACCATGCACACCTCCACTGTACACTCCCACCATGCACACCTTCACTGTACACTCCCACCATGCACACCTCCACTGTACACTCCCACCGTACACACCTCCACTGTACACTCCCACCATACACACCTTCACTGTACACTCCCACCATGCACACCTTCACTGTACACTCCCACCATGCACACCTTCACTGTACACTCCCACCATACACACCTCCACTGTACACTCCCACCATGCACACCTTCACTGTACACTCCCACCGTACACACCTCCACTGTACACTCCCACCATGCACACCTCCACTGTACACTCCCACCATACCTGGGTCAATGTTTGCTTCCTGGTGACTTACCACTCAAAATATGAAGGCTTTCTATATTTGGGTGATACATCCTTCAACACAATTTACTACATGTAATGTTATGATTGCTGCTTTTTACTACAAAATCCCAGAGATAAAAGTTGACCTGTGTGTATGCCAGGGCTTAAGCTTACATTGATAATATATGCCAGGGCTTAAGCTTACATTGATCATGTATGCCAGGGCTTAAGCTTACATTGATCAGGGCTTAAGCTTACATTGATCATGTATGCCAGGACTTAAGCTTACATTGATCATGTATGCCAGGGCTTAAGCTTACATTGATCATGTATGCCAAGGCTTAAGCTTACATTGATCATATATGCCAGGGCTTAAGCTTACATTGATCATATATGCCAGGGCTTAAGCTTACATTGATCATGTATGCCAGGGCTTAAGCTTACTTTGATCATATATGCCAGGGGTTAAGCTTACATTGATCATGTATGCCAGGGGTTAAGCTTACATTGATCATGTATGCCCAGGGCTTAAGCTTACATTGATCATATATGCCCAGGGCTTAAGCTTACATTGATCTTACATTGATCATGTATGCCCAGGGCTTAAGCTTACATTGATCATATATGCCCAGGGCTTAAGCTTACATTGATCATATATGCCAGGGCTTAAGCTTACATTGATCATATATGCCAGGGCTTAAGCTTACATTGATCATGTATGCCAGGGGTTAAGCTTACATTGATCATGTATGCCCAGGGCTTAAGCTTACATTGATCATATATGCCCAGGGCTTAAGCTTACATTGATCATATATGCCAGGGCTTAAGCTTACATTGATCATATATGCCAGGGCTTAAGCTTACATTGATCATGTATGCCAGGGGTTAAGCTTACATTGATTATATATGCCAGGGCTTAAGCAGCACTTTATCTTTCCTTATCCACTCAAGACCTCAGAAAACTTGGATTGCAATAAATTCAGTGAGTACTGGGACAGGCAGCTACAGGAAAGACTGTTTGACACACACTGCAACTCTCTGAAGGATGACTTCAAAGCAAACTACTCCATGTTGCAATGCTCCCTCCTTGAGGACATCAGGTACATGTATGGCTTGTCACCCAGTCCTTACCTCCACCTCCTCCCCACCTTATTGCCTTTCCTCTAAAGCAAATTGAACACTCTGTACCCATGGTTTCCCAACGAGAAGACTCTCCACAACACACTGTCCATTCGTTCAACTGGTCTCACTGACCCTTATCATTTGCTGTCCAAGTTCATATTTGGCTACGAGCAGCTTCGGATAGCTGGGCAGGTCCTACCTGGTCTATTGGAGCTCTACCAGTGGATGCACACAGAACTTGCCAACACCCTGTCCCGCGAAGACACAGATCGAATGAGCATGGGAGGCATTGTCAAAGAGGTATCCAGGAACCACTCCTTCAGTAACGAGGAGGAAGTGTTAGAGAGATTTAAAGGTAGGAGTGTGTCTTGTGCAGAAATCCTGGAAGAACTTGTGTTTTGTTGTTCATTGACAGCTGCATACAACAAGTACCTTTGTTTGAGGAATGGGGAGGAGGTGGTTAAAAGGGAGCGTAGTGAACTGCTCATGGATACAAGCAAGCCTCTGATTGACTTCCTGTCGGTTGAAGGAGGGCGTGACCTCTTGTACAATGTGATACTTAACATGGTAAGGGTTTTTTAACGTTTTAAAAATAAAATAATACTAACATGGTAAGAGTTTAATTAAACCTGTTAAAAAAAACCATTTAATGTTTAATCGAGATTTAGGATATCATTTTAGTGTTCTCAAGAAGTGTGAATTAATGTTGTAATTATCATCGGGGGACACTGATATCATTTTCTGTACTGCTGGTGACCAATGGTGAAGCATTTAGCATCAGTTAAAAAAAAATACCTCTATTAATTACAGTAGGTACATGTACCTTGCATTTAATTGATCTGAGAGAAAATGGACTAAAAATTAGTGTGCATTCCATTGAAAGGTAGTAGAAAATTCAATTTCTTATTAATAAGTGATCATGTTGTGTTCCTGAGTGGGCCTTTTATAAAGTTTCAGAAATATACCAGAATCATCATTAACTGTGTAATATGTACGGTCCAGGTGAAGAACCTCAAGGTCCATTTTTATTGTTTCACTGCATCGGTACTTATGACCATTCCTTTTCACTTCTTAAAACACTCAGGTTGACCTTCACAATGAGTTCATTAAATCTGCTAGTAATTCTTGTGGCCGTGGTGACAGGGTACTCCATCCCTACCTACTGTCCTCTGTTCAGCTATCGGAGTTTAATCAGAGCCACTGCATTGTCAGGAGGTAGTGGGCTTTAAATAGAATTATTATTCATGCAATCCCTCTGCATATCTCTTTCTCTCCCATTTAGCAGTGATGAAAACCACCTGCTGGAAATGATTCGCAAGAGAAGCCAACTGTCCATGGCTTCCTTACCCCAGTCACCTTCTCCCTCCTCCTTACGCAGCAACCTTCCAGGACAGCTGGATACTCTCATTGATCTGACTGCCCTTCAGGAGGATATACTGACCTCCTGCATAGCCGGTAAGCCCCTCATCGAGGGGGCCACCGCCATGCGAATTCCATTCAAGTTCAGTGACCCTGAGCTCAGCAATGGGCACAGTGGCGCTCGTTAGATAGGTTCAGCAACATTGCTTGTACTGTTAGCTGTCTGCAAGGGCAACATACTTCAGTGTGTTGTTTCCGTACTAGGAGTATTTTGAACTAGTGTCATTGTATGTATGTAGCTTGTAAACTTGTACAAGATGGTGCAAAGCTGTTGTGCAGTGTTATGCTGTCAGGTTGTGGTCTGGTGAACCTGGTACTATGTACTGAACCCCTAGGGCCCCTGGTACTATGTACTGAACCCCCAGGGCCCCTGATACTATGTACTGAACCCCCAGGGCCCCTGATACTATGTACTGAACCCCTAGGGCCCCCGGTGCTATGTACCCTCACACAGATGGACAGATAAATTAATGATAGTCCAGATCGGATGTGTTTTTAAAAGTAGCACACAACAGATCTACAAGGTTTGAGATTGTCCACTGGGAAACAATATCACTTAGTCTGCCATACACTTTATATATAGTCAAAGGGTTGTAAGTTCTGCAATTCTGATTGGCACAACTATCACAATAATTATCATCATTGTGCCAAATATGTGTGTTCCAACTCAACACTGTGACCTAAAGGATTCAATATTGATATTAAAAAAAAAAAACAAGCACGATATAATGTCTGAACTATATATACATTCGACTGATGGAAAATATATACATGAGGTTATATGCATCTACGAAAGTTGAACGATCCTGATTGGACCTTGCTCCATGCCCCCACATAAGCATTTCACCTTGCCATACAGCGCCTCCAATGTCTTGCTCTTGGGTTTCATTGCCTAAAGATGATGTCATCAGCAGCCATGTATAAGAAGTGTTCAATGGTGCCCAGACCTACCTTGAGTTCAGCAATGAGTGCCAGTGCCAGAGGTAGCTGGTTTGATCTGATGGCTGCATGGATCAAGGTGACACTGAAGACCTGTCTCTGAGCCCAGCTTCCTCCCAACTTGACCAAGTCATACTTGAGAGGCAGCATCAGGGAGATGACCTGTGTGTGTGTGTGTGTGTGTGGTGTATGTGTGTGTATGTGTGTGTTGTGTGTGTGTGTGTTGTGTGTGTGTGTGTATGTGTGTGTGTGTGTTGTGTGTGTTGTGTGTGTGTGTTGTGTGTGTGTGTTGTGTGTGGTGTGTGTGTATGTGTGTATGTGTGTGTGTGTTGTGTGTGTGTGTGTGTTACATGCAGTGACAAGAACATGAAGTTTACAATACACAAGTAGAAAACACTATATGAGGTTTAAATGATCTAAGATCGTCACTTGTAGCCAATAACACCTCACTGTACTGTGAACACAACTGCCCACCTCACTGTACTGGGAACACAACTGCCCACCTCACTGTACTGTGAACACAACTGCCCACCTCACTGTACTGGGAACACAACTGCCCACCTCACTGTACTGGGAACACAACTACCCACCTCACTGTACTGGGAACACAACTGCCCACCTCACTGTACTGGGAACACAACTGCCCACCTCACTGTACTGGGAACACAACTGCCCACCTCACTGTACTGGGAACACAACTGCCCACCTCACTGTACTGGGAACACAACTGCCCACCTCACTGTACTGGGAACACAACTGCCCACCTCACTGTACTGGGAACACAACTGCCCACCTCACTGTACTGGGAACACAACTGAACTGCCCACCTCACTGTATTGCTCTTTGCCAAATGCGAGAAGGGCGTTACAGACTGGAACACCAACCTACAAAGAGAAGGTAGAGTCCCTCCATCATAACACCTGTGGGGCCACAGGAGTACACACTTACCACAGCAGCAACCTTGCAATCAGTGGACACACCACTTTTGGCATACTCACTGATGTTCTGAAAGAGAAGGGAGTCCAAGTGAACACCTTGCCCCACCATACAGCCTGGGCACACCCACCTTGAGTAGTCTTTCAGCAAGGACCAGTCTTGCAGAGGACTCCGTAACCTTCCCATGTGCAAGAGACATCATCATGTGTGTGTCAAACCTGCAAGAATGTCATCAACCCTCAACTCCCACTCACCACACACTTCAATCCCACTTACATATACTTACCACTCCCCCCCCCCCCCCCCCCCACTGGTTATACCTCACCATGCCAGAGCTCTGTGGTCCAGCTGTTGTGTGAAGGAGGTCACCACTTTCTGCCACCTCTCCTCCCCAGGCTCTACACCCATTATGTCCAGCCTCCATAGCAGTGATGCTGCATCGATTAACCCAAGGAAGCTGTTTGCCTTTTCACACAGGACAGAGTCATACTCCGTAAGCACAGCTCCAATATTGCCAAGATCTGATGAAAACAGAGCACCAAAGGTAACAGCATGGCCAGCCCTCCATAGAGGTGGTATGATATGACCAGCCCTCCATAGAGGTGGTATGATATGGTCAGCCCTCCATAGAGGTGGTATGATATGGCCAGCCCTCCATAGAGGTGGTATGATATGGTCAGCCCTCCATAGAGGTGGTATGATATGACCAGCCCTCCATAGAGGTGGTATGATATGACCAGCCCTCCATAGAGGTGGTATGATGGTAATGGGTTAGTTTATAGATGGAACTTTGCAGTTTCTATAGCAACATCAGTATGCTCACCAAGGTAGTACAAGGTGAGGTGCCACACCAGGTGCCCCCCATACAGTGTGTCCTTCCAGTTCTCTCTGGATGAGGTGAGAAACTCTACTCCACTTGTGGGGTCCCTCTCCTCTTCAATCACATGACCTGAGGTGTACATTATTCTGTATCACATGACCTGTGGCGTACATTATTCTATATCACCCTGTGGTGTACATTATTCTATATCACATGACCTGTGGTGTACATTATTCTATATCACATGACCTGTGGTGTACATTATTCTATATCACATGACCTGTGGTGTACATTATTCTATATCACATGACCTGTGGTGTACATTATTCTATATCACATGACCTGTGGTGTACATTATTCTATATCACATGACCTGTGGTGTACATTATCTGAATCAACTTAATTTTACTGGACAAGAATGCTAATTTGACCTGAGCCACAGCTGCACTACAATAAGTGGTCTGGTTATAAGCTGGGGGGGGGGGGGGGGGGACATCAAATACATTAAATTCTCATGTGCTGCATGTTGTTGCATTGATAAGTTCAGTGCTCTTTCCACTCCCGTATAATGTGGTTGAACTTATATTGGTATAATTTTTGTGGTTCAGCTAAAACCAAATAACTGCTATGGGCCTGTAGACATTATAGCCTAGGCTATGGGCCTGTAGACATAGCCTAAGCTATGGGCCTGTAGATATAGCCTAAGCTATGGGCCTGTAGACATAGCCTAAGCTATGGGCCTGTAGATATAGCCTAAGCTATGGGCCTGTAGACATAGCCTAAGCTATGGGCCTGTAGACATAGCCTAAGCTATGGGCCTGTAGACATAGCCTAAGCTATGGGCCTGTAGACATAGCCTAAGCTATGGGCCTGTAGACATAGCCTAAGCTATGGGCCTGTAGATATAGCCTAAGCTATGGGCCTGTAGACATAGCCTAAGCTATGGGCCTGTAGACATAGCCTAAGCTATGGGCCTGTAGACATAGCCTAAGCTATAGGCCTGTAGACATAGCCTAAGCTATAGGCCTGTAGACATAGCCTAAGCTATGGGCCTGTAGACATTATAGCCTAAGCTATGGGCCTGTAGACATAGCCTAGGCTATGGGCCTGTAGACATAGCCTAAGCTATGGGCCTGTAGATATAGCCTAAGCTATGGGCCTGTAGACATAGCCTAAGCTATGGGCCTGTAGATATAGCCTAAGCTATGGGCCTGTAGACATAGCCTAAGCTATGGGCCTGTAGACATAGCCTAAGCTATGGGCCTGTAGACATAGCCTAAGCTATGGGCCTGTAGACATAGCCTAAGCTATGGGCCTGTAGACATAGCCTAAGCTATGGGCCTGTAGATATAGCCTAAGCTATGGGCCTGTAGACATAGCCTAAGCTATGGGCCTGTAGACATAGCCTAAGCTATGGGCCTGTAGACATAGCCTAAGCTATAGGCCTGTAGACATAGCCTAAGCTATAGGCCTGTAGACATAGCCTAAGCTATGGGCCTGTAGACATTATAGCCTAAGCTATGGGCCTGTAGACATAGCCTAAGCTATGGGCCTGTAGACATAGCCTAAGCTATGGGCCTGTAGACATAGCCTAAGCTATAGGCCTGTAGACATAGCCTAAGCTATAGGCCTGTAGACATAGCCTAAGCTATGGGCCTGTAGACATAGCCTAAGCTATGGGCCTGTAGACATAGCCTAAGCTATAGGCCTGTAGACATAGCCTAAGCTATAGGCCTGTAGACATAGCCTAAGCTATGGGCCTGTAGACATTATAGCCTAAGCTATGGGCCTGTAGACATAGCCTAAGCTATGGGCCTGTAGACATTATAGCCTAAGCTATGGGCCTGTAGACATAGCCTAAGCTATGGGCCTGTAGACATAGCCTAAGCTATGGGCCTGTAGACATAGCCTAGGCTATGGGCCTGTAGACATAGCATAAGCTATGGGCCTGTAGACATAGCATAAGCTATGGGCCTGTAGACATAGCCTAGGCTATGGGCCTGTAGACATAGCATAAGCTATGGGCCTGTAGACATAGCCTAAGCTATGGGCCTGTAGACATTATTCATAGCATAAGCTCAACTAAAACACACAGGCTATTTTCTACCAAGCATTAATATGTAATACAATGCTACGGTGGCCCGGTAGGTCGCGGCTGTCATGACGTGCACATACGCGATTTGCGAACGTGCACACATGCACATCTGGGATTTGCGGACTTGCACATACTCGATTTGCGGACGTGCACACATGCACATCTGGGATTTGCGGACTTGCACATACGCGATTTGCGGACGTGCACACATGCACATCTGGGATTTGCGGACTTGCACATACGCAATTTGCGGACGTGCACACATGCATATCTGGGATTTGCGGACGTGTACATATGCATATCTGGGATTTGCGGACTTGCACATACGCGATTTGCGGAAGTGCAATTGTTTCCACGTGGTTGCCACGTGGTTACAACGTGTTCGCCACGTGGAAACAATTGCACTTCCGCAAATCGCGTATGTGCAGAGAGGGAGTAACACAGGGTGACCCTTTGTCCATGTTGCTATATGCTGTAGCAATGATGCCACTGGTGAACTCTCTTCGCTGCAGAGAGCAATATCATGCAACAGAGCTGGTATGCTGATGATTCTGCATGTGCTGGACCATTGAATTCAATCCATTCCTGGCTGGATCGTCTAATCGAACGAGGTCCTACTTATGGTTATTTCCCAGAACCCACTAAGAGTGTGGTGGTAGTAGCATCGAAGTATGTGGAAATTTCCAAGAGTGCCTTTCAAAATGTGGGAGTGAAAGTCGTTACTGGACATCGCTTTCTTGGAGGTGTGGTTGGTGAAAGGGAATTTTGTGTGCAATTTGTCAGAGAAAAGGTTGATGTTTGGGTAGACTGTGTGGATAAATTGTCCCAAGCTGCTATCAAGGCACCCCAGGCAGCATTTGCATCTTTGACAAAGTCTTTGCAGTGTGAATGGGACTTCCTCCAGAGAGTTGTACCAGACTGTGCAGATGCTTTTACACCACTCAATGAGAAAATCAAGAAGCAATTCTTTCCAGCTATGCTTGGTGCAGGTGTCACTGAAGCAGAGGAGGCTTTGTTTGCTTTACCAACATCTCTAGCAGGACTAGGGATTTTTGACCCCACTAAGACAGCAACTTTAGCTTACCAGACATCCAGACAAGGAACTAAAGTGTTAGTTGAAGCAGTGAAAGGAGTTGATGTCTTTGATCCAGTACAACATATAGAGACTCTCCGGGCTGCTAGAAAACACCATGTTACCACCAAGGAACAGACTTACCAATCTGCACTTGACAGTATTTTAATGCAGTTCACATCAAAGCGAAAAAGAGCCATTAAAAGAGCTATCTCCGGCAAAACATCGGCATGGTTATCTGTCCTTCCAATCGCTACCTGTCACTTTGACCTGTCTCCAGCTCAATTTAGAGATGGGTTAGCGGTTCGCTATATGCGTGACCCGACAGACCTTCCTTCAAAGTGTGATGGTTGTGGAGCCTCATTAACATTGCAACATGCTCTTGACTGTAAGGTTGGTGGCCTAGTTATCCAGAGACATAATGAGATCAGAGATTGCGTTGGAGATATTGCCGCACAGGTGTGGACACAGGTTGTCAGAGAGCCAATTGTTAGAGAGGCAGAAACACAAGTGGATGACTCAGGGTTGAGGCTGGATTTGGGGGTGCGTGGTGTTTGGCAACCTCAGGCAGAGGCGCTCTTTGACTTCAAGGTCATTGATACAGATGCCCCATCATACAGCAATCGCTTGCCAGAATCAGTTCTTGAATCGGGTGCTCAGGAAAAAAAGAGAATTTACAGGCAAGCAGTTGAAGATCGGAGAGGTACTTTTACACCCTTTGTGACTTCAGTTGATGGACTTCTTCACCGAGAAGCAGAGCACTTCCTGAAGAGAATGGCCACATGTGTTGCAAGCAAATGGAAAAAGTCTTATGCACAAACATGTGGCTACATCAGAGCAAGGCTTTCATTTGCCATCATCAGAGCAGCCAGCTTATGCCTAAGGGGTTCCAGAGTAAAGTGGAGAAGTGGCCTGGGCTTTGAGGATGGGGCCGCTCTTTACTCAATCATGCATTGAACCATTTATTGGTTAAAAATTCTGATAAGTTATGTGATATGTATAATGGCTGTATGTGTGTGTATTTGCTGTAAGTTTAGTAGTTCATGTGCACGTCCGCAAATCGCGTATGTGCAAGTCCGCAAATCCCAGATGTGCATATGTGCACGTCCGCAAATCGAGTATGTGCAAGTCAGCAAATCCCAGATGTGCATGTGTGCACGTCATGACAGCCGCGACCTACCGGGCCACCGTACAATGCAATACACACACACACACACACACACACACACACACACACACACCACACACACACACACCACACACACACACACACACACACGCACACACACACACACACACACACACACAGTCCTCACTGATGGTGTGGTAGGCCCATGGTGTCCTCTTCTGAAGGCCAAGTGCCTTCCTGGCCAACTCCTCTGCCCTGTCACGTTGGTTGGTCTGCTCCAAGGCGTATGCATAACTGCAATAAAGCTAATGTATGGACAGGCTCCCTCAGCTAATGTATGGACAGGCTCCCTCAGCTAATGTATGGACAGGCGGCTCCCTCAGCTAATGTATGGACAGGCTCCCCCAGCTAATGTATGGACAGGCTCCCCAGCTAATGTATGGACAGGCTCCCTCAGCTAATGTATGGACAGGCTCCCTCAGCTAATGTATGGACAGGCTCCCTCAGCTAATGTATGGACAGGCTCCCTCAGCTAATGTATGGACAGGTTCCCTCAGCTAATGTATGGACAGGCTCCCTCAGCTAATGTATGGACAGGCTCCCTCAGTTAATGTATGGACAGGCGGCTCCCTCAGCTAATTTAAGTGTTTACCACAATCTTTTGCAATTAGTTATATATAATAGACCCATATGGGATTAAACCTTGCACAACCGTTTTGTAAATTTCAGTTCGTGCAAGCACTCTTTTGTTTGAACAAGATTTTCACTTACTATGACAGGATATGAGGGTACAGGTCGTCATGGAGATCCCACCAGGGCAACACTCTGGCCAGCACATCTCTTATCCTCTCAAACTGTCCCAATGCAAACTGTGCACGGAAGATTAGCCTCAAGGCAAGAACGTCTATCACAGAGAAGGCTAAAACAAGCAGTTTAGTGGGAGGGACTAGCCCCACTTACCTTTGGGATTTTCAATCAAGATGGCTGTCCACTCCTCTGCTGCCTTTGGCAAGTCACCTGAGCCATAGGATAGCACTGCCCTCACGTGAGCCTTCTCTCTTTCTGTCAGACACAGATGTATGGCGCCATTTTTCAAGGCCTCTAGGTAGGATGCAACTGCAAGTGCCAGAGCAGGGAGCTGCTCAATGCCCGTGCACGGCCCACTTACTCTCGTACCTTTCGGGTCAGTTGGCGGTTGTAGGTCAGATAACCAGTAAGCAGCCTAGCAAATAGACCTATATAAAAATAGCTGTTGCATACACACATAATACGGCCTTGTGTCTGCCGCCTACGTGTGCTGTATATGCACGCAAATGATGCAAAGGTGAGTGTTTGTTGTGCACTTGCTTACAAGCATGCAGCGAACTAGCACGAAAGAGCCATCCAGTTCGCAGGCTTTTGTAGCGTACGGTAGCATACTTTCGTTGAAACTGACAAAGGCGCGAAGTGCTTTGTTGAAGAGTTCAACAGCATCGTCACTGGAGCATGACAGTGGTAGGCCTATGTAGTCTCTCCGTTGTCCCGCCATAAAATTGCCGTGCAAGTGTGGCTTCCGGCCGGATATCTAACATGTGAAATCTGTATTATCATGTGACCAGCACACAATAAATTAATATATATCACGTGATGAAAAAGGTCTGGTGGGAAGCTAGTGCAAAGATAATATATTATCTCTGGTGTGTGTAAGTAAGCATAGGAAAATAGCCGGACCATTTATGCATAGTAAGGACCACTGGACCATTCAAGCTATAGTATAGGTTTCGCTCGTCAATAAATTTAATACTTACGCAACTACATGTAAATGTCGCTCAAACATCATGATAACGGGGGCGTGTATATCAGCACACGTAGTTGTGCAGTTACGGTAACTATTCGCCTATGTGTGTTATTCCATCACTTCCACTGGTGTAGGTTGGTAGCCTCGCGTAGTGGTTAGCGGTGGAGGCGGCACGGTCATCACTTTCTTCTCTCCAAATCCATTTTGATCGACGAAGTAGTAGGAAAACGAAGGAAGGTTGATGGCAAACCGTTTCTGCAGCTCCTCGATACACTTTAACAACAGACCCTCCGCCTCCGCTTGTGTCATGTCCGCGCGATGCAAGTGGTCCAAGAGTCCGTATGTAAAATACGAACCATAGCCGTGGGCTCCGTAGGGTACCTCTGCCATAGTACCCAGATAGTCCATGAAGTACAGAGAAGGTGTGTTGCTCGTCTTATCGTATCCACCTAGCAGCAGATTCACAACGTTCACCTTCTTCCTGAGAGCTTCTGCAAGCTCGTGCCGGGTGTAGTTCGCTGCCGCGCTAGGAGACATGGAGTACCCATTTCTTATCCTGTATAGAACTACATTCTTTTGAATAAACTCGCTAAAGTATACAGTATCACCAGCCTCGCCGCATACTACCATACCAGCATATTCGTCGAGTTTAAAAAATTTCTGTTGGTCTTGCTTCATCACGAGAATGTCCCTACCTCCGTTATTATCATGAGCCAATAGAACAAAATTGTTGAACTTCATTCCAATGAGGCACTCCATCGTGGTCCTCTTTCAGCTGCAAAATAACTGGAGTATAAAATTCGTTTTTTAAGCACTTACGGTATACGGTCATTCTCGTCCCCAGCACTTGTAGAATCCGATGTGAACTTGCATGGTGGTATGACAAGAATATATAATTTATAATTATAGTGTTTTTTAAGTACACAATGCTTGAGGGGAGCAGTTGGAGGGGGGGGGGGGGGGGGGGGGGGGGGGAGAGAGAGAGAGAGAGAGAGTATTTTATAATAAATTTAATCTGTACAAGTACACTTAACTGTGCCGCGAAAATCTAGTCACGTGCGGAAATTGATGAAGCCTTGCCAGTGTTACAGATGTCTAAAAATCAGTCACTGGCGGACTTGCTTCAGCAAGCACAGCAGCTAACGTCAGAGTTACAGACTGGAGGTGAACTTCCTCGGGTGCACAGGAACCTCCAACAGATAGCAGAGGCAGGGCAACGACTTTTAGAAAAAACGTCAGGATTCCCGGATGAATCTATTGATGTCAAAGCGTAAGTATGCTGTATAAGTCACTCGCTAACACTGCTGGCGCGCATTAGGTAGCAGAAATATCCCTTCCCTTTTCCCTCTCCTATTCTATCTTCGCTTCTTTTATTCAAAAGGTCTATTCTCCTGGGGTCTCGAGGATTTGACGTGCCCAGGCTCACCCAGAAGTTGGACAGCTTAAATGCAGCAAAGACTCTGGAACCTATTGAGCCAGTAGTAGAAACAGATATTGAGGTTAGCCCACTGTAACTGTGACCTTCCGTGACCTCTCAATATGACCACTTCACCCAACAGGGGTTTCTTCGCAATGAGCATGAGAACACATTAGTTACAGTGATTGAGCAGTCTAGACGGATTGTGAGTATCCAAAACCTATATACAGAAGGGGATGATAATAGTTAGGAACTGTAAAGTGGAGGGGGAGGGGAGGAGTGGACACAAGTTAATCAAGAGGGGAGTGAACATGGTCTTATCTTATGCACTTCACTTCAGACATTAGCTGAGGCTGAGTGCCATTTGTGGAAGAGCATGGAGGGGGAGTGGCACTTGGAGAAGGAGAAGATCCTGAATTCCCTTCTAGGACCGGGCCCTGACCTGATGGAGGTACCGTCTGAACCAGAGGTGAGAGGGAAGAGGTCGCATGTAGCTGCTGCTGTTGGTTACCACTTACCTGGCTGGCTGTAGGTTCTTCACACTAGCCCCCTCAGCCTACAAGGGAGGAGTGCCCTGGATGCTGTAGGAATGGCATATGCACGAGAGGTGAGCTTTATTTGGAATTTACATGTGTTTTTTTTTTTTTGTTTCTATTTTGACAAAGTGGTGCTATCTGTAGGTGTACATTCGGAATGAATCAGTGCTGGAGGGACACCCTCGTAGTTTGGTCTCTGCCTTCTATGATGTGAGCAGAAACTTTCCAGACAAGGTATTTGTTGGCCTTTTACTTTCTCAGGTTGCTATGGACACCACCACCTCCTTCACCTGTATTTAGAATATTGCAGAATGTTGGACTCTTCTGAAGACTTTGCTGGACATTCCAATTCTTCCTCCTGATGCTTACAAGCATCGCAGCTCTGCCACCATGCAGCAGCCATTTGGTGCTCAGGCGAGGCTGTACCTTGAAACCAGGTGTGGGTATGGGAGGGGCAACAGTGGGAGGGGCAACAGGGGGAGATATTGTTTAGTGATGCCTTGCATCAATATATAATGTATGGGGGAATGGGAGGCTGTAGTACAGTGTGGGGGGAAATGGGAGGATGTAGGGGAGATGGGAGGATGTAGGGGAGATGGGAGGATGTAGGGGAGATGGGAGGATGTAGGGGAGATGGGAGGCTGCAGGGGGAAATGGGAGGATGTAGGGGAAATGGGAGGATGTAGGGGAGATGGGAGGCTGCAGGGGGAAATGGGAGGATGTAGGGGAAATGGGAGGATGTAGGGGAAATGGGAGGATGTAGGGGAAATGGGAGGATGTAGGGGAAATGGGAGGATGTAGGGGAAATGGGAGGATGTAGGGGGAAATGGGAGGGATGTGCCAGTGGGGGGGGGGGGGGGGGGGGGAAATGGATGCTGGTACTTTGGGAACTTATGCATGTATGTATACCTGGGCCCACCAGCTCTGTGTACAATTGATATGTTGGTGTTTGGTCAAACCTCTTTTGAGTCTTATCACATTGACTGTCGGCATGACTACAGGTACCGAATGTACATTCAGGAAACTGTGTATGGTAGCTTGTCTCTGGCCCAACTTGGAGGTGTGCCTGGTACCTACCAGTTGGTACGTAGCTACCTGAATCTGAAGCAGGCTGCCATGATCCCTGAGCTGGAGGTGAGTGGCCATGACTATGAATATAGTTGTTGGCAATGTAGGCAAATAGGCATTGCATTTGGCACATAAATACACACGTACACATACACATGTATGCATATGTATATACACATGTATGTACATGTATGTGTATGTACACAAGCCCTCATAAGGCATACGTCGTTCTCCTCAGGATGGTCTGGTTGATGACCAGCCAGTCTGGGCCATGGTGTTCTACTGCATGAGGTGTGGTAGCCTTGACGATGCTTTGGCAGCTGTCTCCAAGTCAACTGCAGCTCCGTGAGTCTTGTGTTGGTAGTCATGGTAATGGGACAGGTCTGACACTGGTATTGTTACTGCTGCCTATCCCCTCAGGTCATGTGTGGAATTTGCCCACTATCTCCAGGAGTACAGGAACAGTGAAGATTGCAGGTGGGTGGGGTAGGTGGGTGTGCACCCAGGCAAGTGGGGGGGGGGTAGGTGGGTGTGCACCCAGGCAGGTGGGGGGGTAGGTGGGTGTGCACCCAGGCTGCCACGGGGGGGGGGGGGGATGTGCACCCAGGCAGGTGGGGGGTGCATGCCTCATGAGGCTGGTGGGGGGGGGTAGGTGGGTGTGCACCCAGGCAGGTGGGGGGGGGGGTGGATGTGCACCCAGGCAGGTGGGGGGTGCATACCTCATGAGGCTGGTGGGGGGGGGGGGGGTGGATGTGCACCCAGGCAGGTGGGGGGTGCATACCTCATGAGGCTGGTGGGGGGGGGGGGGGGGGGTTTGCAGGTGGAACTGTGTGGTTCAGGGTGTGTATGGTATGGGTGAGTACATGTTTGTGGGATGGGGGTTTGAGTTCACTTTAAGATTGCCTGCAATTAGTGCAATGATCAGAGCACAGAGAGTTTGATTGTTGAGAAGAAAACAAGTCATCTGTTTCCAACTAAGCAACAACAAAAAAGTCCATTATGATAAAATATATGTACATTTTTTGATTGTTGGTGTTGGGGTTATTGTGGGTTATTCAGTCTATCATCTTTTACCTGTTTAGAGTAATTAATGTTAATTGGTTAAACTACTAACATTCTGACCTCATGGAGCCAAGTATGTGGTAGGAGTGTACTATTTACTAGCCTCGTTCCCAGGCCCTATTTTTATATTAAATTACGGGGGTGGAAAATAGTTTCCATCGGCAAGGTCCTAGTGCGTGTGCTAGCCATTAGCAAGAAACTTGGTTATCGTATACTTTTTTCCCTTCATAGCTTTTCCCTGTCCCAGGCTGTTGTATATATGTTGTCTGTAGATTTTCATTTTTCAATTACAGCGGTATACGATTACCAAGTGTATTACCAAGTGTCTTGGTAATGGTAGCGCATGTGCGCCGATGGCATTTTACACCCCCTATAAAAATAGGGCCTGGGGACTAGGCTAACTATTCACCAGATTATGGAGCCGATGTTTGATGTCCATGATAATTTGCATGTGCACAATTGTACCCCCAGGCTTGGTCCTTCGTCTGAAGCCAGGTTTCAAATCAGCTACAAGCGTCTGGTGAAGTCGTGCAAAGATCCCTTTAAGAAGGCCGTACACTGTGTGTTGGGTCGATGTGATGTAATGAACAACCACCCAGATGTCTGTGTCAAGACTGATGACTACATGTGGCTTAAGGTTTGCTATGATGTCACCTTATTTGCTATGATGTCACCTTATTTGCGGTCTAATTTTATGTCCTATAATTTAATGCGTGTGTGTTTATATGTGTCACTGGCTGCATCATGTACAGTTTGTTTGTATATATTCTACCCAAACATTTCTGCACTTTTAATTTTTGCTGTGGGGAATTTTTTGTTGCTAAGTATAAGACAAAATTAAACACGTTGAATATTTAGCACTGTCCACACATTGTGTAAGGTATATTTGCTTCTGCAATGATGTGGGCTGGAATGCTTAAAGACAAACAGTCCCTTAGGATCAGGAAGCCTCTGGCTACATGTAGGTTTGAAGAGAGCCACTTTACAGTCAAGCATCACCACATGTTCAATCTTTGATTAATGTACCAACAAAATACTTTTAATGTTGAAAATTCATCTGGGGGTTCTCCCTATGCTGTATCATCTGGGGGTTCTCCCTATGCTATATGATCTGGGGGTTCTCCCTATGCTGCATGATCTGGGGGTTCTCCCTATGCTGCATGATCTGGGGGTTCTCCCTATGCTGCATGATCTGGGGGTTCTCCCTATGCTGTATCATCTGGGGGTTTCATTTTTTTCTACAGCTTTGTCAGGTTAACTTTGACACCAAGGGGAGCCATGCTGGTGACCAACTCAGCCTGCCCCAACTGCAACGTCAATTACTTGAGGAGTATGGTGAGTAGGTATCCTTGATGAGGAGGTAGAATGTAGTGAGGAGGTATTCTTGAGGGGTATGATTAGAGTGTAGTGAGGAGGTGTCCTTGAGAGGTATGATTAGAGTGTAGTGAGGAGGTGTCCTTGAGGGGTATGATTAGAGTGTAGTGAGGAGGTGTCCTTGAGGGGTATGATTAGAGTGTAGTGAGGAGGTGTCCTTGAGGGGTATGATTAGAGTGTAGTGAGGAGGTGTCCTTGAGGGGTATGATTAGAGTGTAGTGAGGAGGTGTCCTTGAGGGGTATGATTAGAGTGTAGTGAGGAGGTGTTCTTGAGGGGTATGATTAGAGTGTAGTGAGGAGGTGTCCTTGAGGGGTATGATTAGAGTGTAGTGAGGAGGTGTTCTTGAGGGGTATGATTAGAGTGTAGTGAGGAGGTGTCCTTGAGGGGGCAATATTGTTGCTATAGTTCCCTTGGGGGAGGGTGGGGAAGAAGGGCTATTCATGATGCATTGTGCCAAGTCAGTTCTGTTTCACGCAGGGGAGGAACACTTCAATGCCCACCAGCAGCCATACTTGTACTTCCAAGTACTGATGCTTACACAACAGTTTGAAGCAGTGAGTGGGCGTGCACAAAGAAATGACATCACACTGGAAGGGGGAAGAGGGATGTCAGCAAGCATGGTGGGAGGCATACAGTAGTATGGGATAAAGCGTGGGATGATATCACCAAAGGTGTGATGTCATTTTGGACTGCCTACTGGGTGTCCACAAATGAACGCAACGCTTTTAAATCACAATAACTCAGGATTAAAGTTAATTAACCATTTGATTTTTTAACATACTTTACAGTACTTAGGCAAATACTAACAATTCAACTAGATTCTAAGCGGTTAAGTAATTATATTATAACCTCGATTATCAAAATTATTCAAGATTACGGTTAGAGATGATTGCTTTTAATAACCATTAATAAGTAAGGAAGATTTAAATATGCCGTGGAACAGCATTGATTTCAAGTTACTGAGTTCAATAGTGAGTTATCACTTAAGACCATTATTTGCTTATAAGTTATTAAGGTTGAAGCTGCTAAGATATAGCTAATTTTAATCACCACCACTAATTATTCAATTATTAAATGAAATAGGAAACACCATTTTATTTGGTATTGAATTATGTAGTGGTGAGTTATTAAAACTCAAAGTTCATTAAAATTGTAGTGGTCTTTTAGCATTTTCAAGTTTAATTGTTTTGAATATTAACTAGTAAAACGCCAATGAAATTTCAAACTTTCATCAAAATGTATCTGCAGCTTATAAATCTTGCAATTAATAAAAAGTTGTTGTAATTAGTGTCACATTAATTGCAAGTTATTTATTTTATCTTTTGAACTATTAGAGGTAATCTAATTTTAATAATGCGGCTCGTGTCTGCCTACCTTAGTCACTGTATGTTCATAAATTCATTTAGAGTGATAATCCCATTAAGGAATTATATTCATTTAAAAGCGTTGCGTTCATTTGTGGACACCCGATATACACCTGTACATAGTAGTGCGTGCACTTGTATTACCTAGAAAGGTCAGTGTACTTATGTATCGAATTAGATCTTGGGCTGGGTTGATTCCAGGCTATAGAATTCATGTGGCGCGTAGAGCAGCTGAAGAGTCATAGTGTCCACTTTGCCATCGCCTTGTATGACCAGTACCTGCTCAGTTTGACTGGCTCCACACAAGCACAGATTCGTACGTTTGTATGCATGTGTGTGTGTGTATATGTGTGTGTGTGTATGTATGTGTGTGGTATTGTGGATGTATGGTGTGTGTTGTCTTTGTGTGCATCTTATGTGTATTGCATGTACATGTGGCATCGTGTTGCATGTGTTTTGTGGTGTATAGTGTTTTGTGAGTTGTGTACATCTTTCTGGGTGGAGTGGTGTATGTGGTGTGTGTGTGTGGTGTGTGTGTGAGGATGTCACATCACTTCAGCTCACTTACTCCCTCCCCTTCCCCCTCACAGTGGTGCGTACCTCAGATGGTGCTCATCAGCTCAACTTTGCCCGCATTTTGATCAGCTATACACGCAGGTTGGCCCCTCCTCCTTCCTGATCCCGTCCTAATGCTCCTTGGCCCCTCCTCCTTCCTGATCCCGTCCTAATGCTCCTTGGCACCTCCTCCTTCCTGATCCCGTCCTAATGCTCCTTGGCCCCTCCTCCTTCCTGATCCCGTCCTAATGCTCCTTGGCCCTTCCTCCTTCCTGATCCCGTCCTAATGCTCCTTTCTCTATTGTGATTGGCCCCTCCTCCGTCCTAATGCTCCTTGGCCCCTCCTCCTTCCTGATCCCGTCCTAATGCTCCTTGGCCCCTCCTCCTTCCTGATCCCGTCCTAATGCTCCTTGGCCCCTCCTTCTCCTGATCCCGTCCTAATGCTCCTTGGCCCCTCCTCCTTCCTGATCCCGTCCTAATGCTCCTTGGCCCCTCCTCCTTCCTGATCCCGTCCTAATGCTCCTTGGCCCCTCCTCCTTCCTGATCCCGTCCTAATGCTCCTTGGCCCCTCCTCCTTCCTGATCCCGTCCTAATGCTCCTTGGCCCCTCCTCCTTCCTGATCCCGTCCTAATGCTCCTTGGCCCCTCCTCCTTCTCCTGATCCCGTCCTAATGCTCCTTGGCCCCTCCTCCTTCCTGATCCCGTCCTAATGCTCCTTGGCCCCTCCTCCTTCCTGATCCCGTTCTAATGCTCCTTGGCCCCTCCTCCTTCCTGATCCCATCCTAATGCTCCTTGGCCCCTCCTCCTTCCTGATCCCGTCCTAATGCTCCTTGGCCCCTCCTCCTTCCTGATCCCGTCCTAATGCTCCTTGGCCCCTCCTCCTTCCTGATCCCGTCCTAATGCTCCTTGGCCCCTCCTCCTTCCTGATCCCGTCCTAATGCTCCTTGGCCCCTCCTCCTTCCTGATCCCGTCCTAATGCTCCTTGGCCCCTCCTCCTTCTCCTGATCCTGTCCTAATGCTCCTTGGCCCCTCCTCCTTCCTGATCCCGTCCTAATGCTCCTTGGCCCCTCCTCCTTCCTGATCCCGTCCTAATGCTCCTTGGCCCCTCCTCCTTCCTGATCCCATCCTAATGCTCCTTGGCCCCTCCTCCTTCCTGATCCCGTCCTAATGCTCCTTTCTCTATTGTGATTGGCCCCTCCCACCTTTTAGGTTTGCTCTGACAGACCCCCGGGAGGCCCTGCAGTACTTCTACCTCCTCAAGGGCCTAAGGGGGCCTCGCGACGAGGACCTGTTCAGTGCCTGTGTCAGCGACCTGGTCATGGAGAGCAGGGAGTTTGAGATGCTGCTGGGGAAGGTGGAGTCTGATGGGACCAGAAAGCCGGGCTGTGTGGACAAGTTCAAGGATGACACTCAGGAGGTCATTGAATTTGTGGCAATGAAGGCCGAGCAGAAGGGACTGTATGAAGATGCCATAAGGCTCTATGACCTCGCTAAGGCAAGGAAGAGTGTGCCTTGTTGTGTGGATTAGGGGCAGTGTTGGTGAGGGTGTGGTGTGGTATGGAGGAGTAGTTATTATGGAGGGTGTGGTTATTATGGAGGAGTGGTTATTATGGGAGGTGTGGTTATTATGGTGGTGTGTTATGAAGGTTATTGTGTCACGGTGTAGCAAAGGGAACCTTAGTAGTAGCTGACTAACTTGTCCTACTACACCACTACATGTACCAAGGACCTTGTGGGTCGTGAAATGCATCTGATTTTTGGTGCTCTGCCCCAAGCCCCAATGGAAGAGCTGATAGCACTCCCCCATACCCCCTACATCCCCATACCCCCTACATCCCCCATACCCTTAGAGTCACGCCCCCACACCCCCAGGAGTTGTGGGCTAGGACAACAGGTATGCGTTTGTTGTGAGATATTATTGTTTCCATAGCGCTGCAAGGACCAGATGCTTGTTATGAAGTTCCTTGTCTTTTGTCTTTTTAGAAGCACAGCAAAGTTCTAGAGATCCTCAACCGTCTCCTCAGCCAAGTGGCATCGTCCCCATGTGTGCCTCACACCGACAGGGACAGACTGCAGAGCCTTGCGATCCAGATAGCTGAAAGGTTTGGCTGTGTGGGGCACCCACATGGGGCAGATTTGGGAATGTTTTCTGCTATTGTTGTGTGTGTGTTTGATTATGGTACACTGTTGGTACAGTTTACAGTGCAGTATGAGTATTGTTGTAATCAAAGTGCAATAGCACACTGCTAGGTCACAGCACTATTACTGGTTTGCAAGGGACTACTAGGTACATGTACATGTATGTGCCTAAGCTTTGTGCAGGAGAGGGTCCATTTGGTATTATGTAAGGGCTTACATGTATGTATGTCTCCATCTTGGGTGTAAGGGCTTATGTCTCCACTGTAGGTACAGGTCTCATCCCCATACAGGAAGTGGGAGGTTGAGCCACACCTTCTTCCTGCTTCTTGACATTATGCAGTTCTTTGACAACTATCACTCAAAGAGATGGGGCGACGCCCTTGATGTGAGGCCAACCAGCTGTCCTTTTGTTGTGAATGGCTGGGTGTGGTAGTGAGGTGGTGTGCATGACTGGGTGTGGTAGTGAGGTGGTGTGCATGACTGGGTGTGGAGTTTGCCTTTGTGCAGTAGTTGAGTTGTCAGAGCTTTTAAAGTCAGTGTCCACTGACATTAACACAGTGTTGTTGGATGAAGGTGTAACATACAAGCATGGGTGTACTAGTTGGTAACATACAAGCATGGGTGTACTAGTTGAACATTAGGTGTTAACTCTAGGTCATGAAACAACTGAGGCTCCTCCCCCTGCAACCAGGAGAGACTGTGGAACAAAAGGTCACAGCATTCCAGGCTTATGATGATGAGGTAATGTTACATCATTCTTATGATGATGAGGTAATGTTACATCATTCTTATGATGATGAGGTAATGTTACATCATTCTGTGTGTACTTCCATACGTGCAGAGAGAGTGTTTAGGAGAGAGCCCTCCTTGCCTGGCTGGGAGAGAGCCCTCCTTGCCTGGCTGGGAGAGAGCCTTCCTTGCCTGGCTGGGAGAGAGCCCTCCTTGCCTGGCTGGGAGAGAGCCTTCCTTGTCTAGCTGGGAGAGAGCTTTCCTTGCCTGGCTGGGAGAGAGCCTTCCTTGCCTGGCTGGGAGAAAGCTTTCCTTGCCTGGCTGGGAGAGAGCCTTCCTTGTCTAGCTGGGAGAGAGCTTTCCTTGCCTAGCTGGGAGAGAGCCTTCCTTGTCTGGCTGGGAGAGAGCCTTCCTTGTCTAGCTGGGAGAGAGCCTTCCTTGCCTGGCTAGGAGAGAGCCTTCCTTGCCTGGCTGGGAGAGAGCTTTCCTTGCCTGGCTGGGAGAAAGCCTTCCTTGCCTGGCTGGGAGAGAGCTTTCCTTGCCTGGCTGGGAGAGAGCCTTCCTTGTCTAGCTGGGAGAGAGCTTTCCTTGCCTAGCTGGGAGAGAGCCTTCCTTGTCTGGCTGGGAGAGTGCCTTCCTTGTCTAGCTGGGAGAGAGCCTTCCTTGCCTGGCTAGGAGAGAGCCTTCCTTGCCTGGCTGGGAGAGAGCTTTCCTTGCCTGGCTGGGAGAAAGCCTTCCTTGCCTGGCTGGGAGAGAGCCTTCCTTGCCTGGCTGGGAGAGAGCCTTCCTTGCCTGGCTGGGAGAGAGCCTTCCTTGCCTGGCTGGGAGAGAGCCTTCCTTGCCTGGCTGGGAGAGAGCCTTCCTTGCCTGGCTGGGAGAGAGCCTTCCTTGCCTGGCTGGGAGAGAGCCTTCAATGTCTAGCTGGGAGAGAGCCTTCCTTGCCTGGCTAGGAGAGAGCCTTCCTTGCCTGGCTGGGAGAGAGCTTTCCTTCCTTGCTTGGCTGGGAGAGAGCCTTCCTTGCCTGGCTGGGAGAGAGCCTTCCTTGTCTAGCTGGGAGAGAGCCTTCCTTGCCTGGCTAGGAGAGAGCCTTCCTTGCCTGGCTGGGAGAGAGCTTTCCTTGCCTGGCTGGGAGAGAGCCTTCCTTGTCTAGCTGGGAGAGAGCCTTCCTTGCCTGGCTGGGAGAGAGCCTTCCTTGCCTGGCTGGGAGAGAGCCTTCCTTGCCTGGCTGGGAGAGAGCCTTCCTTGTCTAGCTGGGAGAGAGCCTTCCTTGCCTGGCTGGGAGAGAGCCTTCCTTGCCTGGCTGGGAGAGAGCCTTCCTTGCCTGGCTGGGAGAGAGCCTTCCTTGCCTGGCTGGGAGAGAGCCTTCCTTGCCTGGCTAGGAGAGAGCCTTCCTTGCCTGGCTGGGAGAGAGCCTTCCTTGTCTAGCTGGGAGAGAGCCTTCCTTGCCTGGCTGGGAGAGAGCCTTCCTTGCCTGGCTGGGAGAGAGCCTTCCTTGTCTAGCTGGGAGAGAGCCTTCCTTGCCTGGCTGGGAGAGAGCCTTCCTTGCCTGGCTGGGAGAGAGCCTTCCTTGCCTGGCTAGGAGATAGCCTTCCTTGCATGCCTTAGTGCTGGTGCTAGGTTCTGGCTATAGTGAGACATAATGCTTTCTCTGTTACAGGTACGGCAGTGCTTTCCCGATACACTCCTGGCTTTAATGAGTATCCTGTACAATGAATACAAGCAAATAAGGTTAGTTATGTCTAAGAACTGGTGCAGTGAAGTGTACAGTATTAGGATCCTTCTCCCTTGTGTAAAAAAAGGGTGTTAACAAGCATGAGGGTGTAGGGGAGGTGTCAACAGGCATGAGGGTGTAGGGGCAGGTGTTAACAAGCATGAGGGTGTACATATGTAGTAGAGTACCACAATTTATCCCCCCCTCCCCCCCCACCAAAAAAAAAAAGGCTTTTGTTTATGTGAGTGTATTGATGTAATCATGAACTCATGGCATTCTTTAAAATCCAGTTCTTTCCTATTAGGTAAGAAGCTTTAATGATTACAAACATACACTCGGTTAAACACAAGCCTTTTTTATGGGGGGGGGGGGGGGGGGGGGGAGGGGGGGTGTAACCAAATAGCATGACATAAATGCTTCAGTCTATATTTGGTTTGCAATTAATTGGTTCATTGACCCAAGTGGGTGCTCTTAGCCAAATTGGGCCCACCCAGCTGATGCACACAAATACACACTGACTCATACACACACACCCTTTCTGCCTCATAAGGTCAGGGTTGGGACTGAATGTTTTATTTTGTGCCCAACAGGAAAAGTTTCAATTCAACATGAGGGATAAAGAAAGCTGTTTGCCCTGAGCTGTCCACTGTGTTTATCAAACAACCAAATCTGATATGCTTTATGTTGTATATGATGGGGTTGGGGATGGGGGTTGGGGAAACATAGCCAAGTCACAACTGGATGTGCAACAAAGCTGACACTTGCTCTGTCTCCTTCAGTTATAACACACCACGTCCAGGCACACCAAGACAAGATGGCGGACAGGAGGCTGTGAGTGTTGTCTATAAATGGGGGTGTGGCCTTGCCTTATGCAACTATAGAGGGAAGACAAAGGGAGGGGCAAAGATCCATTAAGAGGGCTAATGCCTCAATGTTGCCTATCCTAGTGGTCAAATGTAGCACTCTACATGTATGTGTGGCCCTGTGTATCATGAAATGTAATATGAAGCACTGTATGTATTCTTTGTTTACTACATGTATTCTTTGTTGCTACAACTACAGCGCAAGAGCCACCTTCGACAGCTGGCAAGAACACTTATCACTTTTGCTGGCATGATACCATACCAGATGCCCGGTGATACAAATGCACGTCTTGTGCAGATGGACGTTCTCATGGGATGAACAATGACACACTTGAAACATATACACACTTCTTTGTTTAAAAAGTACGTGTATAACTTATGTTCCAAAGCAAAATTATTATAAGGGTGGGTGGGGGGGGGGGGGGGGGGGGGAACTTTGACAGCTGTTGAGTGATGGAATTTGTGGCAATTTATCAGTTGCTCGACTGGCTGATTCTCTGAACAGATACTGAAGTTTGGGAAACAGACACTAAAAAAAAGTAAATGACACTAGTAGGTAAAGAGAGGGATAGAGATGTGGGGGTTAACTGGGCACAACTTTGGGGCGTGGTTTAGGAACAGGGGGACTTCTCTCGTACTGGTTGGGCGCACTTGCTGATACCCTTGTAGCTACTGCTGGTTTGGAAACTGTCTTCTGTGGTGTAGACTGCTTCGGTACCAGGGGAAGGGGCTTTGGGAACACAGGGGGCTTGGGAGGGGGCTTGGGTTTAGTCTTGGGGGGCTTGGAGGACACCGGTCTTTCAGACTTTACAGTCGTTGGTTTGTTATCACTACAAGGTTTGTTATCACTACAAGGTTTTACTGCACTGGAGTCTGACTCGTCAGCAGTTAGCAGTGCATATGTGGCACCAGCTGCTTCTTGGGACTCTGGCGTTCCTCTGGGTGGGGTCAACTTGTCACTGCATCCATCCTTATGTAGTCTTTCCAACTTTGCAACGACTTGTCTGTCATCTGCAGAGGGCCTTGAGGTAACGAATTTCTGGTTAGTGTCCGGCTCGTCGTCAGTCAACAGTGCGTATGTACCGTTTTCAACTTCAGGAAGTACCTGCGTATCTGACTTTCCTTTGGGTGAGACTTTGTCCCTACTTCCATCCTTCTGTGGAGTGCCCGGTGATCTTTCTAACTTTGCAACCACTTGCCTGTCAATTGGAGGAGGTTTTGAGGACTTCTGCTGGACTGGCTGAGAGTCCTGCTCGTCAGACAACAGCGCGTATGTGGCATCCACAACTTCAGAAGATTGTGGGAGGTTTGACTTTCCTTTGGGTAAGGGTTTCTCCCTGCTTCCTTCTTTCTGCGTGGCTA
The DNA here is from genome assembly GCA_949361645.1 of Spongilla lacustris. Classification (NCBI taxonomy): domain Eukaryota; kingdom Metazoa; phylum Porifera; class Demospongiae; order Spongillida; family Spongillidae; genus Spongilla; species Spongilla lacustris. Next base: position 7,326,936 of record OX442433.1, on the reverse strand, counting down.
GTGACCTTTCTGCTTTGACATCTATAGCAGGTTTTGAGGCCTTGTGGCTAGTGGCAGACTGATGAGAGCTGCATGGCTCATCACTCAGCAGTTCGTATGAGACATCTACAATTTCAGAAGGTGGCGGATTTGATTTTCCTTTGGGTGAGGACTTCTCCCTGCTTCCATCCTTTCCTGGAGGGACAAGTGACTTCAGAACAACATCTGTAGAAGACAACAAGGACTTCTCCCTCGTGACAGACTGAGAGTCCTGCTCATCGGTCAACAGGGCATATGTGGCACCCACAACCTCAGGAAGTGGTGCGGGCTTCTGTTTATAGGCCAACTTATCCCTGCCTGAGTCCTTCTGCTGAATGACCTGTGATTTCACAGCTGGAAGCTTGTCCCCAGTACACAACTTTTGAGCAGGGAGTCTCTTCAGATCTACGTCAGGTGGAGGATCATCAAGGTGTTCCTCAGTCACCACCGCATACAAGGCAACGGCTTCAGGAAGTGGTAGCTTCACACTTCTGTCTCTGCTCCAATCCCTTGGAGGGTTAAGTGGTAGCCTGTCATTACCAATGTGTTCTGGCGTAGCAGTGTCTGTGTCTTTCGGGCATCTGGTGGCATCGATATCAGTAGTGGGATTTCTGCACACCACTCGTGTACATGATGGTTCGACCACTACAGAACGCTTCTCATTACACCCAATAGCACAGTACGTCTCCTTTGTCTGGTTGCTGCCAAACTGACCAAAAACCGAATATGTTTCTCCACTATCCTCAGCGCTGCCCACTCTGATGCACTTTGAAGGAAGTTGGATCTTGGTGCCGTAGCCAATCATTGAGCCTGAAGAGTTAGACCTAGTGGACTCATACACGGTGTCGTACAAAGCTGTCCTTTTTAATGCGTTGTCTGACGCCGCAATATCAGGGTTTGAGCTGAAATTCTTGTGCAGCACAGGACTGCTCATCCCATTACTACGCCCCTCTTGCCCTGTCCTCTGTGGAGAGGCTTCATGTGGCTGGATCATGTCCTCTTCTCTCCGCTGAATGACGCTGTAACCATCCCCACCACTCTGGGTGGTGAGGAGGTTATTGAGTACACCTCTGTTGAGTCTATCGTACGGAGGGAGTGGGGGTGAAGCAAACTCCACCCCTTCTTCCATACCTTCGTTGACAATGGAGGTGCGACCATTGACAGGTTCGGAAGTGGTTCCAGCTTGGGACTGCAGCGCTGGATCACCCTCATCGTACAGGTGTTTGCTGCTCTGGTGGTGCCCAGGCTGTACCCTGCTGCTCACGGATCTTGGCAGGTGCAATTGTTGCTCGGCTGGAGAACTATGATTTCTGGTATTGAAGAAGTGAGCAGGCCCCTCGTGTGTGGCAGACCTCTGGGACAGAGGAGGACCTACTACTGCTGCCTGGGGGTTCGTCAGGGGTCTCAAGTAATAATCGTCCTCCTGTTCAACATTATCATATGCTGCAGGGCGAGGGGTGGGCAAGGTGGGGGAAGACCCATCTCCCCCCCCCAACCCTGGATCAAGGTGGCTAGGGGCTTGGGTGGTGTCCATGGGAGGAGACATGATACCGAGGTCATCCGAGTTGGGCGGTGGAAGCATTGACCTTCTTGAGATACTGTCCTGAACCAAGGGTAGGAGGGGCCGGGGGGGGGGGGGGGGGGGAGGAATAGTGGTCATGTTTAGGATTGGTACCACACTTACTGCAGTTGTTGTACCATTAGCTGTTAACTTGGTCTTCAGTCTGGCCAGGACAGCTTCCACTGCATACGTGATTATAACACTCTCATCCTCCTTAGTGGAAAAGTAAAATTCTCCTGAACCTGTGGTGGTGCGACTAGTGGATGTGTATGTGTGTGTGCATGTGTGTGGATGTGTGCATGTGTATGTGTGCATGTATGTGTGTATGTGCATGTGTGCATGTGTGTGTGCATGTATGTGTTCATGTGTGTGTGCATGTGTATACGTGCATGTGGAAGTGTGCATGTGGATGTGTGCATGTGTATGTGGATTGTGCATGTATGTGTAGATTTTGTGTGCAAATGTAAATGTAGAAATGCGTGCATGTGTGTGTGTGCAAATGTAAATGTAGAAATGCGTGCATGTGTGTGTGTGCAAATGTAAATGTAGAAATGCGTGCATGTGTGTGTGGATATGTGCATGTGTGGTGAACAGATCATAAAATATGAGGTATGACCCCTCATGCAGAAACAATAATCAATGAGCAAGTGCTCCCACCCACTCTTCTCTCCTCCTCCCCTCCCCTCCCCTCTCCTCTCCTCCTCACCCCTTTTCCTCAAAGCTATTTCAACTAAAACATGCACAAACCTTCCAGTTCGCACAATGAAGCTGTCCTTCCTGGCTCTGAATGACCGCAAGTGATGAAGCTTCCACGTCACGACCACCTGATTATCACTCATGTCCTTCCCATAAACGACCACTTCTGTTTCATTGATCACAAGAATACAGGGCCCACAGTAATCAAGAAGTGAAGAGGGTTGCAGAGCTACTGAGTACTCCAAACGGGTTTCTAAACAAGGGAAAAGGTGTGTGTGTGTGTGTGTGTGTGTGTGTGTGTGTGTGTGTGTGTGTGTGTGTGTGTGTTTACAATGTATTTGATGAAGGGATCAATGTGTTCTTGGATAAAGTACACTGGTCTATGTACAAGGAAGGTTGTGTACATCACACATAGTCTGTGTACATCGTGCATGGTCTATGTACAAGGAAGGCTGTGTACATCACACATGGTCTGTGTACAAGGAAGGCTGTGTACATCACACATGGTCTGTGTACAAGGAAGGCTGTGTACATCACACATGGTCTGTGTACAAGGAAAGCTGTGTACAAACATACATTGTATTGTGTTGTCCAAATATAAAGGTTTCCCAATACATGTCCCCATTTATCCCAAATGTACGATGATCACTGGCAAGATAATGAGGAAAGGCAATGATGTGTGTGAATGAGCCTTGTTCCATATATGCTGACTGTTATATGTGAACATTTGAGCCTTGTTCCATAAGTGCTGACTGTTATATGTGAATGAGCCTTGTTCCATACATGCTGACTGTTATACATTATAAGTGCACGTCCATTTGTCCACTACAGCTGTAGCTGTTCTCACAACGAATACCTTATAGGGCACTACCCATCACTGCGCACATTGCAGCTCAAACGGCGCGCGCTCTCACATTCGCTGACAGCCGCGCACCTACACATCTTGCAGCATAAGATGTTTGCCATGGTCCGCTTTTAATACCATCGCGCATGTGCGCATTTCCATCTCACCGCCCGACCCGCACGTATATGTGTACTTACCGCCTCGCATGTTCTTGCCAAAGAGCACGGCGTTGAATGCCGTGACCCAAGCATAGGCCTCTTCAATTGTCAACGTCTCAAATATTCTCGCCTGCCCGTCCGAACACTCCATCATAAACTGCTGTTTCTTGTGTGGCACAAGAAGCTGCACGCTAACCACCAAGTCCAGAAGGATAATCCCCTTGGCTTTATCCTGGTCCTTCTTATCGTAGTACTCGACCACTTTCGTTGTGTTATTCACGACACGAAACTCGAACCAGTATTGTTTCCATGCTTTGGGCTGTGAGGGGTGAAAGATGATGTGAATATAATAGTCGACAATGTGCATGCATGTGTCTCGTACTTCGCGCGCGCGGGAACTCACGCCTTGCGTTGAAGGGCTGTGAGAACCTACATCCTTCCCGCCCTTTATCCTGAGTACTTTAAACTTGAGGTAACCCGCGATGATAGCGGACGAGGACGTCTGGTCGCCACTCATCGGGGCAACGTATTCAAAGCTCCGCTTGTAGTAACCGAATATAACTTCGGACACAATTTAACGTAAAATGTAATTGACAAAAATAATAAACAAGAACAATAAACAACGCTATTAGTAAAAGCACAACAAAATCAATGATTGAAGATGGCTACGGCTACTCAAGACATCATGCGCAGGAGCTACATTGACATCGTTAAGAGCACTGGTGTGGTAAGTACAAGTTGCGTCAAAGGAAGTGAAATATCGTTTCTGAGAATGAAAGATACAAATTTCGCGAAAGTTGATTTTTGGTTCTTTTTTTTTTCTTTTTACTCTCCTGGAGAGCTGGAGTGGAAGGAATAGGAAGCAAAAACGCTTGTGTGTGTGTGTGTGTGTGCGCGCGCGTGCTAATTTGCTTAATATCACTGCCGCGAGCCTTGCCTCACATGTACATACGCATAACACACTCACACATACACACACACACACACACACACACACACACACACACACACCGCATACATGTACCTCTGTACAAGCACAGGCTAAGTTCACGTTTTCTACCAAGAAGAAACGGTGGATGGTGCTATACAAGGACTCACGTTCAGGTCTCAGCAGGCTGGAGATATACCAGAGCGAGGAAGAGGCAATCACTCCCCTCACTGTGATTGCACTGAGCACAGTCACATCAGTGGAAGTACTAGAGGGAAGGAAGGAGTTTGTGGTCTCATTCCCAGGCAACCAAGTCACCTTTGCCTGCTCTGCAAGGGCTGATGTGGATGATTGGGTGCTTGACATCAACACATGCCGGGGGGTTGTAGCTGGTGGTTCTCATGCAACCAATGGAACAGCTCTGTATGATGGTGAGTTGTGGAACAGGGAGAGCCCTTTGAAAAGTGTGTGTGTGTGTGTGTGTGTGCGTGTGTGTGCATGTGCGCATGTGTGTGTGAATTAGTGTTTGTCGTTGCATGCATGCGTGTGAAGGCTTGTATGTAAAATATATGTTTGTAATAGTATACAGGTGATGTGTGTATTCTACTATCAGGATGTAAACGTTTTCTTGTTTGTAAGGGTTTGAAATAACATCGTGCTTATGACACACGATGCACACACACACATGCACATAAACATCTACACACATACCTACACATGCACATACACAACACATAGCAATCCCTGGTGATGAGGTCTTCACTGTTAGGTTACGCAGATCAGAGACCCTCTCCTTCCAAGGCTCCTGTATCTTAGAGATAGAGAAGAACTACGAAAAGAATGAATTCCACATTTCTCTCTTCACTGAACAAAGTCCACGTCGACTGATAGTAAAATGGCAGATAGACCACATTCGACAGTATGGTTCAAATGAATCTGCTTTTAAATTTCAAAGTGGAAGGTAATGCTGATGGACTGGGGCTGAGTAATGAATGCCAGAGATGTTAGTGACCCTGGGGGAATATTGGTGACCCTGGGGGTGAATTGGTGACCATGGGGGGGGATATTGGTGACCTTGGGAATATTGGTGACCATGGTGACCATGGGGGGGATATTAGTGACCATGGGGGGGGGGGGATATTGGTGACCATGGGGGGGATATTGGTGACCTTGGGGGTTATTGGTGACCGTGGGGGGATATTGGTGGCCATGGGGGGATATTTTAGCTATGTACAATAAACCCATCCCCTTACCTCTCCTCCCCACCCCTCTCTCTCTCTCCCCTCTCCTTCCCACTCCTCTCTCTTTCCCCTTTCCTCCCCCCCTCTCTCTCTTCCCTCTACTCCCCTTCCTTCTGTAGCAAATCTTCTACTGGTGTGGACTGGTTTGTGATGGACACAGAACCAGGTACAGCTGGTAGGATCCACAGAGCTGTGGACCACTGGGCTAACCACATTGTGCAGCAGATCAAGAACAGGGGCAGTGTGGGTATGGCTAGCCCAAGAGCGACAGTTACTGAGGTATGTGTGATTCTTATACCTCATGTTAGCACATCTTCTACCTCATGTTAACACCCTCATGTTAGCACCCTCATGTTAGCACCCTCATGTTAGCACATCTCCTACCTCATGTTAGCACATCTCCTACCTCATGTTAGCACCCTCATGTTAGCACCCTCATGTTAGCACATCTCCTACCTCATGTTAGCACATCTCCTACCTCATGTTAGCACCCTCATGTTAGCACATCTCCTACCTCATGTTAGCACATCTCCTACCTCATGTTAGCACATCTCCTGCCTCATGTTAGCACCCTCATGTTAGCACCCTCATGTTAGCACCCTCATGTTAGCACATCTCCTACCTCATGTTAGCACATCTCCTACCTCATGTTAGCACATCTCCTACCTCATGTTAGCACTCATGTTAACGCTGGAGAGGGAGGCAAATATATCATAACTTATGCCACACCCAAATAGTCACTAAGTGACAGATTATGCTGTTTGATTCTTGTGCTCAAATGACATCATAAGCTTGTCATGGGGGGGGGGGGGGGGGGGTTCATTTAGATATGCAGTAGATATGCAACAGTTAATTGATGCTTTATGCATATGTGGTGTTGTCTTAAGGCCTGGCACACATGGGGCAACTGATGGTGACTTGTTTTCAGTAACATTAAGTTTAGTAAACTAAACATTTAACTCATATTCATCTCAGTAGCTGGCAACAAGTCGCCTGGAAGTTGCCCTGCATGTGCCATCCTTTACCTGTACATGTATACATGTGATGATGTAATGATGATGTAATGAGATATTTCTCTACACTGGTCAGAAGAGGAAGACATCAGGCACCACTTCTCTCCCATCTGGTTCTGCTGGGGAATACCAACCAATCAATACTGGAACAATGGCCCAACCATCTGTGTATGATTCTGTAGGGGTTGAGGTCAGTTACAGTTAATGGGGACCAAGTAGTAGAGAAAATATGAAGAGAGGAACAAGCCCTCTATCCCCATCCCTCTATCCCACACCCCTCTCCCTATTCTTCTATCCCCCACCCCTCTCTTCTCTAATCAATAGCAATGCTACCTTACACACTAAGGAGACAACAATGGTGACTTGTTCCCCTTCAATGTTAGACCCCAGGGCTTATCAAGGTACATCCCTCTTAGACCCCAGGGCTTATCAAGGTAGTGTAATGTGTCCCTCTTAGACCCCAGGGCTTATCAAGGTAGTGTAATGTGTCCCTCTTAGACCCCAGGGCTTATCAAGGTAGTGTAATGTGTCCCTCTTAGACCCCAGGGCTTATCAAGGTAGTGTAATGTGTCCCTCTTAGACCCCAGGGCTTATCAAGGTAGTGTAATGTGTCCCTCTTAGACCCCAGGGCTTATCAAGGTAGTGTAATGTGTCCCTCTTAGACCCCAGGGCTTATCAAGGTAGTGTAATGTGTCCCTCTTAGACCCCAGGGCTTATCAAGGTAGTGTAATGTGTCCCTCTTAGACCCCAGGGCTTATCAAGGTAGTGTAATGTGTCCCTCTTAGACCCCAGGGCTTATCAAGGTAGTGTAATGTGTCCCTCTTAGACCCCATGTCTTATCAAGGTAGTGTAATGTGTCCCTCTTAGACCCCAGGGCTTATCAAGGTAGTGTAATGTGTCCCTCTTAGAACCAATGTCTTATCAAGGTAGTGTAATGTGTCCCTCTTAGAACCAATGTCTTATCAAGGTAGTGTAATGTGTCCCTCTTAGTCCCATGTCTTATCACGTTATTGTGCTCCTCTTTCAGAGTCAGAGACTGTCCATGCATGAAAATCCTGCTAACCACTCACAAGGAGTGTACCAGCCCCTCCAACAGGTGGTGTCACCTGCTCCTATCCAGGAGACCCAGTACGTCAGCCTTAACCCGAGTACCAGGGAGAGCAGCTTGGGAGGAGGGGGCTCTGCTCCCTCCATCCCTCCTCGCACCCCTGCCCCTGGTAAGAACAGTACCCAAAGCCAGTACATGGAACTGAAGCAAGACACTCGTGAACAAGTGGAGCCTTCATACATGGGCATTGGAGGGAAATGACTGTCTCCCACCTTGCCATTTTGTGTACCTTGAAAGAGAGAGAGAGAGAGAGGAGAGGGAGAGTTGTCTGTTAACTTGCTGTTTATAAAAGTAGTGGCTGTGTCCTGTGTTAAGTTATTTCATGTCCATGTGTGGAAATGTGTGCTTGTTGCTGCTTAGTTGTTCTCTTGTTACAAACGTTATTTGTATTCACAATGAAGCTGTTCTGTGTTTTGTTTAATTTTATTAATAAAATTGGGTGCAAAAAGTAAGCTAACATAAGGGTTCACAGCAATGATGAATTACAGACCCACATTTAGCAGATTACCAGAGGTTGTATGAATGTCGTAATCCTATTTTACACAAGTTATAGAATACATGCACATATAGTATTATTAAACACCTAACCTATGCTTGGGTAAATAGCTGGTAAAGCTCTGGCCAGGACAGCTCTTGCAATGGTCTGTATTAAGGTCAGGTTTAAATGGCTACAGAGGTGTGCCATCACTTTGGACCTTAGGTTGGGAAGAACTAGCACTCAGCCAAGTTGCCAAACGTAAAAATGTGTCCTGAGTCTCTCGACCCTAGCTGTCATAGATCTCCATGGCAATAAGGACTTGATCAAATGTCGCTGGCTTTCCTCCTTCCCACCCTGTCACAAGGACATCAGCAGGATGGGAGTGAGCCCACTAACCCATTTCCATCCTGGCTGGCAAATGGGCACAGTGACATTTTAAGGAAGCACATCCCTCAGTTAGTTGTGGTGCAGCATAGTGTTAAGAGCGACCTTCTGGCCACAAGGAACCTCCCGAGGTGTCCAGACCGAACAACCACTTAATTTTTTATGGACAAACACAAGGTGTCGATCTGTACAACTATCTTGGGTGAGCATGTCATCTTGGGTGAGCATGTACATGTCTTCTTGAAAATGCATGGAAGAGGGTACAATTTCACCATTTACGCTAATTAACAACACAACATAAGAATACACTTCATCCAAACTGAAAATCATGACAATATAGTGTCCCTGCAGTCACATTGCAATTGTCATTTATTTTCAGCCAGTTCAGCGGCCAGTTCATTTAGGTTGGCCTTAGCGAGATGGAAACTTATACAATACATGGGCATTAATAGGAGGAAAGTCACTGTTTCTCAGCTTTGCCATTTTGTGTCTTTAAGAAATTGTCTGTTAATTTTACCAGTTATCTACGTGTGTGTGTGTGTTTGAGAATGTTCAATTAATGAATACAATTAAAGCTCACAATATAGAAGTCTGGGGATCAGAAGTAACAAAATTATGGCGGTTTCACTGGACACTTTTCAAGGTGTATCCTGCCCAGTATGTTACACGGACTACAGTGACGAAGTGGCTGAACTAGTGCCACGAATACTATCCTGTGGGCACACCTACTGTACACGTAAGTAATTTATTTTTTTAAACGACCAGTGACCGCGCCTCTTGAATACAGAATGTTTGGAGAAATTGCTGAATTCTGAAGACGAACAACAGGAAGTGGTCTTCAGTATACGTCAACGTCAGTCGTCGAGAGTGCATGTACTGAAATCCCCCCGCTTGTCCCGGTCTACAGAACTCAAATGTCCCATATGCAACAGCAGCAGTTCCATTCAAAAAGGTGACATAACCACGCTAACGAAGAACTACGCCGTGCTGAACTGTAGGCAGAAATCAAACGATTCCAGTAATTCTGGGGTGAAATCTAAAATCCATTACTGTCCAGAACACGACCATGACCAACGAGTGTTTTGCAAAGACTGTAAGGCGGTCATCTGTGTCTACTGCCAGCTGTATGGCAGCCACAAAGGGCACGAGTGTGCCCTGGCAACTGACCTTGTTAAGCCTGCAATAGAAACCCTGGAGAGTGCAGAGGTGACCTTGAACAATCACATACATGATGTCGTGGGGGCAAGGTCATTAGTCAAGGCAGCAATGGACAGACTCAAATCTTCTCAGCAAGAGTGCCAGGATAGTGTGCAAAGATACTACAAGTCCATCATGGAGCTGTTGGACAAGGAGAAGGAGAAGCGTACAGAGGAGATAAACCACTGGGTGGAGGAGCAGTTGGATGTACTGCAAGCACAGATACAGTGAGTTGTGTGTGTGTGTGTGTGTGTGTGTGTGTGTGTGTGTGTGTGTGTGTGTGTGTGTGTATGTGTGTGTGTATGTGTGTGTGTGTGTGTGTGTGTGTGCAGCATGTGTGTTGTGTATGTGTGTGCATGTGTGTATGTGTGTGTGTGTGTGCACCTTTTTGGTGACCCCAGTAGGTCCACAATTAACAATTAAAGATATGTGTGTGTGTGTGGGGGGGGGGGGGGGGACAGGAGTATGAGTAAATGCAGAGGAAGGTGTCTGGTTGTATGTTCAGCAACTTGCTCTGTCAATTCAGAGGACCATGCCTTTCAAGAATGTATTTGTAGAGTATTGTATGAATCCTAAAAGAGTGTTTGTTATATAGCTTTGGCTAATACACGCATTGCTGGTAATGACACACACATACACACCACACACGTACACACCACACACGTACACACCACACACGTACACACCACACACATGCACGCCACACACATACACACCACACACATACACACCACACACATGCACACCACACACATACACACCACACACCATAAACACAGAGGGGGGCCATTGGTACAGTGTAGAGCCCTGTGGAGGAGGGGGGCCATTGGTACAGTGTAGAGTCTTGTGGAGAAGGGGGGCCATTGGTACAGTGTAGAGCCCTGTGGTGAAGGGGGGCCATTGGTACAGTGTAGAGCCCTGTGGAGGAGGGGGGCCATTGGTACAGTGTAGAGTCTTGTGGAGAAGGGGGGCCATTGGTACAGTGTAGAGCCCTGTGGAGGAGGCTTGAAAATCTTTAACACAGTTCCATTGCTGTAAATTTTTCTACATGGGCTTAATTACACCAGTGCAAATTGTGTGTTACATGTATGTGTTACACACATGTAGCTTAGTATTTAGTTTCTTGCATTGTGTTCCTCATATTATGTATTGTATTGTACATATCTATATGTGTAATAATTATTTATGTACATGTATTACTATTTTTCCTCTTGTGTGCATTTATCCTGTTACACGCATGTAAAAAAATTATTTTGTTAAATGACGTATGTGTTGTGTGATAGCAGGCTGTTAGGTATAGCCTGTTATGTATAAGCACAGGCACATAAGCATCATGGCGTCTTGCCTTTGGTTTAACTGAAAGTCGTTAATTAGGAAATTCTTGTTGTAGGGATGTGTGGGTCCGGATACGAGATAACGAGTAAATGAATATTTCCTACGGTTACACACTACGCCTTCCACCTTTGAAGACAGCTGGAGGAACGGTTCTGTTGCCAGGCTCAAAGAGCATTTCCAACCGTGCCTTGTTGCTAGCTGCTCTAAGCAACGGAGAAACACGGATCGCCAATGTGTTGGAAGCCGAAGACACCAGCGTTTTGAAAGAGGCCCTGATAAGTCTGGGGTGCGAGATTCGTAGTGATGCAAATATCACTGTTGTACGTAACGACAAACGACTTTCTGCTCGGCGACCCACTCGCCTGTCTCTCGGCAATGCAGGAACGGCCATGCGCCCGCTTGTGGCCGTCCTTGCGCTTACCACGGAAGCGGAGGTCATTCTAGAAGGTGCGCACCGTATGCACGAAAGACCGATCGCCGATCTCGTTGACGCGCTTCGTGTGGTGGGCTGCAAGCTGGAGTACCTTGGAGAGGAGGGATGCCCTCCCTTGCGCATACAACCAGGGTATGTCCGCCTGCCCGAAGTCATCCAGGTACGGGGAGATGTGTCCAGCCAGTTCTTGAGCTCTCTTCTCATGGCTCTGCCCCTTGTTTCCAACATGGGTGATATTCGAATACAAGTTGTCGGTCATCTCGTGTCCAGACCGTATGTCTATATGACGCTTCGTGTGATGGAAAGCTTCGGAATTCGTGTTGAGGAACACGTAGACGGGGTTTATTGCATCCCAAATAACGCCCAATACAGCAGTCCAGGAGACTATCTCGTGGAAGGCGATGCCTCTTCAGCGTCTTACTTTATGGCTGCAGGTGCCCTAGCAGCCAGCAAGGGGCAGGGGATAGTACTGGATGGGGTGGGGTCGCAATCGATTCAGGGCGACATTGCTTTCGGTGAGGTTCTTGCAGATATGGGTGCTGATGTCAGATTAGAGCCAGGTAGGGTTGTGGTGTGCCGTGGGGCGTGGCCTCTGAAGGGTGTGGACTTGGATGTGAGCCACATGCCGGATGTGGCTATGACATTGGCTGTCTTGGCCTTGTATGCTGATGGCCCCACTTTGCTACGGGGTGTTGCCACTTGGCGTGTAAAGGAGTGTGATCGTATAGTAGCCATGGCAACAGAACTTACAAAACTTGGTGCTGGTGTGGAGGAAGGGTCAGACTACCTCCACATCACCCCGCCCAAGGCTTGGAGACCTGCTGTAATCACTACGTATGGTGACCACCGTATGGCCATGTGTTTCTCACTCGCTGCATTTAACCCCATAGGGGCTTCTGTGTGCATTGATAACCCAGACTGCGTCAAGAAAACTTATCCTGAATATTTCAAAACTTTTTTTTCTGTTTGCCACAGTTAGTGTGTGTGCGTGTGTTGTGTGTGTGTGTGTGTGTGTGTGTGTGTGTACGTGTGTGTGTGTGTATGTGTGTATGTGTGTGTGTGTATGTATGTGTATGTGTGTGTGTGTGTGTGTGTATGTGTGTGTGTGTGTGTGTAACTTGTGTTCATGTCTATTGTAGTTTTTAGTTCTATTGGTGTTGGTTAATTAATATTGATGCATCATGCATATTTTATTCATTTTATACTTAAAAACAATGTGGCATATACATATACTGGTGTGATGGTCTGCTGTTTCTCTGAGCAGCTTTGGGCTGCCCAAAGCTGCTCAGAGCTGCTCAGGGCTGCCCAGAGCTGCTCAGGGCTGCCCAGAGTTGCTCAGGGCTGCCCAGAGTTGCTCAGGGCAGCCCTGAGCAGCCCTGGGCAGCCCTGAGCAACTCTGGGCAGCCCTGAGCAACTCTGGGCAGCCCTGAGCAGCTCTGGGCAGCCCTGAGCAGCTCTGGGCAGCTCTGGGAGGCTCTGGGCACTTCCTTCATTCATGCCATTGACTGATGTATAGAAGATCAGCAGTTCAGATAAGGCCATAGAGCAGGACTGTGTTAGAGATTAATTAGATATATGAATATGCATGAGCATCATTGATTTGGCATCATTGATTTTAAGTTGCCAAATGTTTGAGGCATATAATGTAATCTGGGGAGCAAGCAGTGACCCCATAGGACCAGCATTCATGTAATGTTAGTATGCAGTGACCCCATAGGACCAGCATTCATGTAATGTTAGTATGCAGTGACCCCATAGGACCAGCATTCATGTAATGTTAGTATGCAGTGAACTGAAGCACAATACTTTATTCCTCACATGCAGACCATTTATTATAATAATACCACTGTTCGAGAATTGTATTTTTGCACATTTTTAAAACTATTGTAATTTTAGCTTTTCCTGTCGCTTATCTGATTAAGCACATTCAAAAGTTGTTGTGTGTTTGTTATTGAGCTTAAAACTCAAATTTGCTACTGGTCACTATCTGATCCAATATGAGCAGTCAGTGATGATGGTGGTGGGGGTGGTCAATGATGTGATATGATATCAGGTGGTGGTCATGTGGGGGTGGTGGTCAATGATGTGATATGATATCAGGTGGTGGTCACGTGGGGGTGGTGGTCAATGATGTGATATGATATCAGGTGGTGGTCAATGATGTGATATGATATCAGGTGGTGGTCAATGATGTGATATGATATCAGGTGGTGGTCAATGATGTGATATGATATCAGGTGGTGGTCAATGATGTGATATGATATCAGGTGGTGGTCAATGATGTGATATGATATCAGGTGGTGGTCACGTGGGGGTGGTGGTCAATAATGATGTGATATGATATCAGGTGGTGGTCATGTGGTGTTGGCAGGTTCACTCTTATTGTACCATGACTTTTGGTGAGAGGCCATACATGTGACGTCCTCTTCCTGCCAGATTTCTTACTGGCTAGTCCAGACCAGTGGTAGACCCTTTTTAAGTGTGCATTTAAATAGAAGAGTTGCTGAAACTGCTCTGCACCTGATGGCACCTGACTGTCCAGAGGTAGTGTGCAGGTGTGCTGGTGTACTGGTGTGCAGGTGTACTGGTGTGCAGGTGTGCTGGTGTACTGGTGTGCAGGTGTACAGGTGTGCATGTGTACTGGTGTACGGGTATGCAGGTGTGGGGTGTGCTGGTGTACAGGTGTGCTGGTGTGCAGGTGTGCTGGTGTACAGGTGTGCAGGTGTACAGATGTGCAGATGTGCTGGTGTACAAGTGTGCAGATGTGCTGGTGTGCAGGTGTACAGGTGTACCCAGACACTGGAGCTCTTTGATCCCTGTACATAGTTTTGAGATTGCAGTGTAACCATGGAAACTGAAGCAAGTGCATATTTATCTATAAATACTAATGTGCACACTTACACACACACACACATACATACACATACACACACACACACACACACACACACACACACACATTCTACACAGATGCCTGACTGATGCACATAACGAATGCGAGGCCAATCTCGAAGACTGCCGGGCATTAATTGGAGGTGACCCTTTAGATGCATTAGCACAACACGAGGGCAAGCTGCTAGATGTTGGCTCCATCTGCAAACAGATGAGCGGTCTGTCATTCGATCCCCTCATCAACCCCGTGATAAAATGTATCTGCAAAAGCACCAAAGGCATGGTTCAGAAGGTGTCAAACGGGTGTAAGATTACTCTCGAGTGCTTAGATGGGGAGCACAATCGGCAGCATGAGTCTGGGGAGGAGGCTACTGAAGGTGTGGGAGGTGCCATAGCCCTTGGTGCACCTTGCATGGACAAGGCCAGGTATGCTAGCTCTCCACTTAACAGCTCAGGAGGTCTTCCTAGGTTGGAACCTTTGGACATAAAATTTCACGACTGGCCACCCAAACTAGAACCTTTACAGCTTAACCTGAAGGAGCTGTCCACACTGGAGACTATTTCCATCGAGCATCTAGATGCCTCAGCAGACTCTGCTGACTTTCCTCGGGGGTCAGCTGACTCTGCTGACTTCCCCCGGGGGTCAGCTGCAGCTGAGTCCAGCAGCATTGTGCAGAAGAACGATTGTGCTGGAAAGTCATGGTTTGATAACTTTGAAGATTCCTCCTCCCCATCTATCCCTGGACACATTGTGATCACATCAGATAGTGAGAGTGGCTACGTCATTGAACACAGAACTGAGACTGATGGTGAGCTGTCACCACACACTGGGGATCATGTGAGAGAGGAACGTGGCAATGACGCTGATGAAGAGGATGAAGGGGAGGGGGAGGAGGGAGAAGTTGGTAAGTTTTGAAATGACCAGGCATGTATGAGAGGCCCTTCAAAGTTTTGTTCTCTCTGTGCACATCCAGATGACACGTCTTCGCACGACCATCTCCACCATTCTGACAATGATGCCAGCCTCCAACCAATGCTGGATGCTGGAAGCAATCTTCAGATATCATTCCACACCGTGACACAAGGTGAACTATAGCACGGAACTGAACCAATGATCCACTGACAACAATTAATTGAAACAAAGCTTTCTATTTCCCTTGCGATGTGTGTATATGTGTGTGACTGATCTCATCACGTGTGACTGATCTCATCACGTGTTGGTTGTATATGATCACATTATTTAATTCATTTTCACTCTACATTAAACCACTGAAAGAACAGAAATTTGTTAAGAAACAGGTATAAATGACTGATTGGTCACTTCATACTAACACATACATACACACATACATACATACATACATACATACACATACATACATACATACATACATACATATATACATACATACATACATACATACATACATACATACATACATACATACATACATACATACATACATACATACATACATAAATACGTACAAAACAACAACCAAAGTCATTTGGTGCACAGGGTCATGAAGTAGATTCAGATTCAGGATGAACAGGACAGGTTGGATTCACTTTGTGCCACTGCTCTATACACCTTTGTGGGGTGGAAAATAGTATACCATATAAGGCATACATGTACCATATAAGACATACATATCAGCAAATCTTTCTGGCAACTTGTCACTCCAAATAGAAAGGCTTTCTATTTCCTGGTGCTCAAACACAAGAAATAATTGAGCATTATCATTCTCAAAACTATTTTGACAAGAAAAGGGTCACCTGAAAGTTGCCATGTGCACACCGCCAGTCTTAACACACAAACTGCACATGT
Organism: Spongilla lacustris; assembly: GCA_949361645.1. Classification (NCBI taxonomy): domain Eukaryota; kingdom Metazoa; phylum Porifera; class Demospongiae; order Spongillida; family Spongillidae; genus Spongilla; species Spongilla lacustris. Next base: position 7,310,822 of record OX442433.1, on the reverse strand, counting down.
GTGCTAACATCCATACTGTGTGCACAGCCTGTGCATCCAGATTGAGGCCAACATTATGTATTTAGTATAAAATCATGGCAACTTTCTATGAATATGATTTTTTAACCCTGGAGAAGCTGGCCAACAATCACCTTGCATCTGTAGCCTCAACACATTATATATGTAACGTTTAACTTCCAAAAACACAACTTACAAGTCATAACCCAAATAGACTTACCTGATGTGGTATACGCACAAACATGGCAGTCTAGCAATCTTGTCTCCTGTAAATGAGAAACAAAACAGCTTGGTCACAGACCTTGCTATAGCATCACTAACCCCCCCCCCCCCCCCCCCATATATGACCATACACACTCCACATACACACCATACACATCTCACATCATTCATACCCCACCCCACACCATACACATCCCACACCATACACACCACACACATCGCCCCACCCCACACCATACACACCACACACATCGCCCCACCCCACACCATACACACCACACACATCGCCCCACCCCACACCATACACACCACACACATCGCCCCACCCCACCCCATCCCACACCATTCATACTCTTACCTATTCTCATATCATCCAAACATATGGTACATTCGCCAGCATCAAAACGAAGTGTGTCAACTGTGCACAGAGAGGGGTGTACATCATTTAACACTGATAAAGTGGGTGTGGTTTGCTCACCTCACCACACCAACCATCACTCATATCACCTCTCCCCAACATCACTCCTATCACCTCTCCCCAACATCACTCCTATCACCTCTCCCCAACATCACTCCTATCACCTCTCCCCAACATCACTCCTATCACCTCTCCCCAACATCACTCCTATCACCTCTCCCCAACATCACTCCTATCACCTCTCCCCAACATCACTCCTATCACCTCTCCCCAACATCACTCCTATCACCTCTCCCCAACATCACTCCTATCACCTCTCCCCAACATCACTCCTATCACCTCTCCCCAACATCACTCCTATCACCTCTCCCCAACATCACTATTCCTATCACCTCTCCCCAACATCACTATTCCTATCACCTCTCCCCAACATCACTATTCCTATCACCTCTCCCCAACATCACTATTCCTATCACCTCTCCCCAACATCACTATTCCTATCACCTCTCCCCAACATCACTCCTATCACCTCTCCCCAACATCACTCCTATCACCTCTCCCCAACATCACTCCTATCACCTCTCCCCAACATCACTCCTATCACCTCTCCCCAACATCACTCCTATCACCTCTCCCCAACATCACTCCTATCACCTCTCCCCAACATCACTATTCCTATCACCTCTCCCCAACATCACTCCTATCACCTCTCCCCAACATCACTCCTATCACCTCTCCCCAACATCACTCCTATCACCTCTCCCCAACATCACTCCTATCACCTCTCCCCAACATCACTCCTATCACCTCTCCCCAACATCACTCCTATCACCTCTCCCCAACATCACTCCTATCACCTCTCCCCAACATCACTCCTATCACCTCTCCCCAACATCACTCCTATCACCTCTCCCCAACATCACTCCTATCACCTCTCCCCAACATCACTCCTATCACCTCTCCCCAACATCACTCCTATCACCTCTCCCCAACATCACTCATATCACCTCTCCCCAACATCACTATTCCTATCACCTCTCCCCAACATCACTATTCCTATCACCTCTCCCCAACATCACTATTCCTATCACCTCTCCCCAACATCACTCTTATCACCTCTCCCAGCACCCCTATCACCTAACAGATGTCCTCTCACTGTTCATATTCACACCACCACACCCACACATCGGTCCATTCATCCACATCAAAGAGACCAGATATGCACATCCACCATTCTATAGAGCTCTGGGCACACCTACCATTGTAAAGAACTTTGGTTCTGGCCAGGCAGACAACAATGTGCTGCTCCAGCTCAGTAGAGGTCAGCTCCTTGGAGCACAGGGGGCACCTCAGTCCTAAGGGGAGGGAAGCGGCAGCTGCTCACACACAGCTGTTGGACATGCATGGCCAGTGCACCGCACAACAGAGCAATGTGGTATGTGTTGTGTATGCTCAGCACTGCTGAGTGGGAGAGAGGAGGGAGAGAGAGAATGGAGGAGAGTGGAAGGGAGTGAGGTGACAGAGGAGGTAGCCATTCTGGCCTTGGCATCCAACAAAGGGCAGGATCAGTAGAATCAGAGACACATAAAGGAGACTGTCTGGGTATTGTACAACCTAGACAATCACAACACACACACCCAAAACAAACACACTGAACAGCCACATGAGCATCTATCAAAGATCAAAGTATGTCACCCAAGCATAGTGTCAAACGTGTACATATGACATTAATTACATGCAAACATACATACATACGTACATACATACATACATACACACACACACACACACACACACACACACACACACACACACACACGCACGCAGACACGTCTGTCGGCAAGATCAAACAGCGAACCTTAGACCGTGTGAACATAAATGTAGCACGTGACAACTGAGAGCGCGTTTGGGTAATTCCCAAGTGTTTACGCACAGGCACAAAAGACATACATGTTACTGTACACGAGATGAAGTGTACACATGTACACACGCAATAATACTAATACTAACGGGCTCATGCATCCGTTAAACACACCACACACGTCTTCACAGTTCCTACCTACCAAGTCCCCTGATAAGAAGCAGCGATTCAAGAGACGAACCAGACGTGGCCCCGTTATGATGGCGCCTCCTCCGGTGTGCGTAATTATGTTCTACTCCGACGACCCTTGGCAGAGAAGTCGCGTCCACGTGTTCACTCCTCGAGCCATCCGGCTCGCGACGCGAAGGAGTACCCGGCGACGTTAGGGTTAGTGCAGAAAACTGGGTCGATACGGACTCGGAAGGTGAACGGGGAATCTCCGGCAATGGTCTGTGATACATATTTGGATTCACGGAAATGCGATTTCGTGAAGTCGGCGAGTGATTTCTGTGTCCATCTAAGTTAGTGGCTAACGTGCCACGCGACTGCCGTCCTCCCATCTTCTTGCGGCCTCTTAGCACTAGTGAATATTATTGGAAAACTGAACATTCGCATCAAACTCGACACACGTATACATTAGTCTCGTCCCCACACCCACATACAAATTAAAAGCAGCGGACGATTACATCATGAACTTTTACGTGATATCTATTTAGGTCGAGATTACGTAAGCTTTTCCTGTTTTCTTTTCTTGGAACGTTCGGTGACGCATGCGCAATGTTGTAACAAATTAAAAATAAAAACTCCCCTTGCCAGGAATTGACGGCACTGTAACGACCAGTTGCGAAGCATGAGAGGCAACAGAACAGGTAAGCTCATCACGTGTGCAAGGCTTGCTTAAATTTCTACAAGTACGTTACGTTAGGTAAACATAATGGTATTTGAGCCGATCACATGCCCTACACAGTTGTATCGGCTATCTCAAACATAGCTACTCACCAGCTTGTTGGCTATGGAACCGCGTTAGGTGTACTCGCACGAATCGAGTCCCAACAGAAAAGCAGGTCGGGAGCAGGGTTATACACGTTCTGGTTTAATTTAGCGGTACTCGTTAGTTGTGCTGGGAGTAATTGTATTATTAACACATTTGTCATTGGAAACAGGACCAATCAATACTTCACACCTCCACTCCTCGACACGGTGCAGAGGTATCGGGATTAAAGGTCTATAATAAAAGAAGGCTTTAAAATAGAATGATCGAAGCTAAGCCGGGCCAACGCTGCTACTGAATCCGCACTGGGCTTCTATTTAATATCTGTGGGTTTATCCATTCAGTACTAGATTTGTCTGATTATCGCCCCCCGGGTATACTGAGTAGGAGCAAAAATTATGGATTGGGAGAGTGAGCAGGCGTGAGTAATCTTAGAAAACACCATCATCTCGGCCGAGTCAACTGAGCATCTGTCGTATCTTTTTGTGTGCAGCGCATGCACAATTTAGCGAGTCTTGCTATACACACCGGCACACACCTTCATACACATTGCACTCATGCAACCGTGGGAAAAATCCGATTTTGGTTTATCATTGTTATGCCAAACTTCGTACCGCGGTCGTTGACGCTACATTAACGGTTATAGTGACGCATGTTGTTGTTTGTGATTCAGTCCAAAACACGCTTGTACATATCGAAGGATGGGGTTCCGGTTTTAGGGTATCAGGGTGCGCGCCCCTGACTCAACCTTTACACCCGGTGTGTCAAATTACACCCGGGACAGGGGCGGAAACAGGATTTCATGTTAGGGTTGTGGGGTGGGTGGCCCTCCAAACCGGCAAGAGAAGCGCTGTAAGCTTCCCAGTGGGCCCTGGGGAGAAAGCCACGTGCGTGCAGCACTTTTTTTTTTTTGCACTTTGTAAATTATAAAAACATGAAACAGAAACAGATAACTAATATTTAAAAGTTCAATATCACTATTCTTCGAAGGCTCTGTTGACTTTGCTACAAAACAAACTTATAGAGTCTCCACATCAGTGCAGGGGCATTCGCAGGATTTTATAAAGGGAGTTACATATATATAGGAAATAGTCAGCAGATACCCGCGGAAGAAGTTCAATCGTTAACGCACGCGCACGCATGTAGATATAGATGAATCAATCAAGCTTGTTAATTAAACATGCCCTATTGTGCTAACATATATACAATTTCGAACCCCTTTGCGTATAGTCTCGTATCATTAATGATATGTGCTTAGCTGTCACAATGAATCGGTATATCCCCTCACGGCAATTGAACACTGGAAATATAGAATGCTCAAAAACACAATAGAAAGGGTCACGTGTAAAAGGCACATGTAGCTGTAGCTGATAGCATACCGCGTGCACGCGTACTGTACGTACAGCGCTGATGTAATTACCACTAGGCGGTGGGGAGGAGGAGGAGCCGGTGTTGGTCTGGGGACGAGACTAAAGAAACTTTTCACAGTTCCAGAATCAGGAACCTTTTTAAATGGATGGCTTTTAAAAGGCTCCTGGTATTGGTAGCATAGTTGGATCAGGAACTGGATCGGCCGGAGGGTAACTGTCCGAGGATCTGCGCCATATTGACGGTTTGTCCTAGTTGGGCGTGGCCCGCCCTTCGCGTATTGGTGGATGGTCGGGTTGCAAGCCTATACCTGAATTTGTTCTGCTGCAACGGGGATTGCAGTCCAATCGGATTGCAGCGTTCAAGTGGGTTCCATTATCACCAAATTAGCGGCTGATGTGAGGTAATGATAGGCAGCTGTTCCTTCCATTTAACTTACATGTATATTAATTTTCATGGAGCGGACAAACATTGCTTTTGTTTGCGAATGTGTTACAAACTGAGAGGCAGCTAAAGAGTTGCGCTGCCCTGCTACTATGAAGCCTGAACAACAATGCGAAGGGCGGGCCATGCCCAACTCATCAACACCGCACCCGAAGCAATACATGTACATATCTTGAGCAGCTGCTCTGCAGACACACAAACCGCATTATCACCACGTAACGCTCAATATCACTACCCGAATGTGCAATAACATAACGATATTCACAACGATATTACATAACACTCCAGAACAAATCTTGGTATAGGCTTGCAACCCGACCTTCCGCCAATACGCGAAGGGCGGGTCACGCCCAACTAGGTTTGTCCATAAATTAAAAAAGCATCATATGGCGGATATAGAATTTCGGGGCGAGAGGTACAAAGTGATAGGCAAGGGTGGGGACTGGGGAGAGGTGGGGAGACGCAGGGGGAGGAGGGGGATGATTAATAATACAGTACATGTAACAACACAAGCTTATAACATTCATGAAGGGGAATATGGGGACATCTCAGCAGAATGGTTCATGAAGGGGAATATGGGGACATCTCAGCAGAATGGTTCATGAAGGGGAATATGGGGACATCTCAGCAGAATGGTTCATGAAGGGGAATATGGGGACATCTCAGCAGAATGGCCCTAGCATTCTGCCTAACGTGGCACCCAGCAGGCAGTTGATTTGGCTCAGTGCTTCATTTTCAAACAGTACCTATTGCATGGCAAGTCTCTTGCTCAATCTGTAAAAGCATTCTTGCGCTTAGCATCCATAACTACCATAGATGTCAATAAATAGAGGAATGCGCGTCCAGCCCAACCTTGAACATATCTCATCATTCTTTGCATGCTTTCCTACCTCACCACATTCTGCTGAGTTGCCAAGCTTGTGAGATCTGTATTAAGCAGATGGATGACTTTTTAGGTCAGACCAGTTTGGCACCAGCACATCAGCCGGCGTAGAGAAATCTAAGCCTGGACCTTTCTCCAGTTGAGGAGATAAGCATGCTTTGGAGCACAGGCTGGCAAAAACGTCTTGTGCCGTGCAATGGTGTCACTTCCAGATCCACATGTAAGGGTGTGGGGGCAATCTGGATCAAGGGCACTTGAGCAGAGGGGATATTTACTGTCAGCTGAGACCTAGCCACCATTTTAATGCTCCAGAGCTAAATAGCTCTCAACCACTGGTCCAGGCATTAGCACTAGTGGCTGACACCGCTCTCTAAGTCTTGCTCTGGTAATTGTCTTCTATTTTACCTGAAAGATGGTGCTGTGGAGGAGAACTAGCTACTGATTCAAATGTGATTGCATCAGCAGAATCAATCTTTGAATTCTCGAGGCTATACTTGTAGCCTTTATGAGGCTTTGGGAAGCCTTAGGAGCATTTGTGATGTCAATAGGCGATTAAGTGTGGCGTGCAGTATGGCGCCGAAGGTGCCTCGTCCGTGAAGTGGACTGGGGATGAGCGTGATCTTTTTGTGGTGCCTGGACAGCACCGTGGGTGCAATTTGACCACCAGCGTCATCGGCGCTTTGCGCCTCTTAGCACCCTAAACCCTGAACCCTTAATCTTATCCTGCATTCACATGCCTTAGGCATGCTACGTTAGCATTAGGGGAGTGGTTAGAGACTGATCTTAATCCAAGACCACCAAACCTAAGTGGAAGTTGAACTTTTTTGGTGTAAGTTCAAAGGCTGCACATTCCTCTACACAACCAATTTTTCTGCTACCTGAATCAAATTTGCAACCCAAAGGCGGGGTGGTTCAGGCATGAAGTGGACTTAATTTCCTGAAATTTACAGACCATGTTTCGGATACTATTGGATTCAGTTGGTAATTAAGTCCACTTCATGACTGAATCACCGCCTTTGGGTTGCAGATTTGATTCAGGTAGCATAAGAATTGGTGGTGTAAGCAGTGAAGGACATCTTCATCAAACTGCTGTAGCGAAGAATCACAAACGATAATGTCCAGAGCAGATGGGATTATTATTATTATTATTACTATATTATTAATATTAATACATCACATGTGGGATTAAATGTTCTCAATGTCCAGTAACGGGCAACAGGGATCTCATCATTATGGCTCTGGCATTAGATCGGACGAGGATGATAGCAAGTTTGCCATACAAGCTGGACAGGATCATGGACTTTGGTATGCTAGTCATTATGGCAACCCTGGAGGCAATAAAAGAGAAGGTGTTGCATGCTTCAGCTCCCCATGCTCCATATGTCTCCACGGTTATAAAGGGAGTGCAACACCACCTTAGTTCAGAGCACTTGGCATAGTATTTGGAGTGTTATCGTGCTTCAGCTGCTTTGGATGCTGAAACTCCCACTTCCAAAATAATAGAGGGATTAAGCGGTGAGGTAACAGTGATACCATATGCAGCACTAGCAGAACCACGGGGGTTAGAGACCAATATGTCAGCTGGATGGGTGAGAGTCTTGTCCTTACCTAAACCACCACCTGCTTCCAAGCAAACTGACAGGGATGCCTGACAACAAGACTGCATCGTGCAGGAGGTTATGGCGATTAGACATATCCCCCCCCCACCATCCCCATGCTTGCAGGTGACACTAAGGTGACACAGTGGGTGTTATTAATTATTATTATTATAGTCCCCCCCCCCCCTCCCCAGGGATGGGGGGGGGGGGGGGGGGGAAGGAGGGGGGTCCTAAAGTAGGTTTTACACATTTTCTAGCAGGAATAGACCAGCATAATGGTGCCCCCCCCCCTCCCCCACCCCCCAACACTGGGAATGACACGCTGATCAAAATGGCGGCTGACCCTAACGAAGCATGTATCTAATGGATGCATGTAGTCTCGGTCCCAGACCCAACAAACGCAGCTGCACATCACTGCTACACGTCAGCCCTACTAACATGTAGCAGTGATGTAATCCATCTGCAGCTGCATCCATTGGGTCTGGGGCTGAGACTACTAGGGGTGCAGGATGACCCGAGTGATTATGTTTCTAATGCTTGTGCCCGCTTGTGCAGGTGTGTAGCTTGTGCATGTACTGAATGCAGGTATGCAGCTTGTGCATGTACTGAATGCAGGTATGCAGCTTGTGCATCTACTGAATGCAGGTATGCAGCTTGTGCATGTACTGAATGCAGGTATGCAGCTTGTGCATGTACTGAATGCAGGTATGCAGCTTGTGCATCTACTGAATGCAGGTATGCAGCTTGTGCATGTACTGAATGCAGGTATGCAGCTTGTGCATGTACTGAATGCAGGTATGCAGCTTGTGCATGTACTGAATGCAGGTATGCAGCTTGTGCATGTACTGAATGCAGGTATGCAGCTTGTGCATGTACTGAATGCAGGTATGCAGCTTGTGCATGTACTGAATGCAGGTATGCAGCTTGTGCATGTACTGAATGCAGGTATGCAGCTTGTGCATGTACTGAATGCAGGTATGCAGCTTGTGCATGTACTGAATGCAGGTATGCAGCTTGTGCATGTACTGAATGCAGGTATGCAGCTTGTGCATGTACTGAATGCAGGTATGCAGCTTGTGCATGTACTGAATACAGGTATGCAGCTTGTGCATGTACTGAATACAGGTATGCAGCTTGTGCATGTACTGAATGCAGGTATGCAGCTTGTGCATGTACTGAATGCTTGTGCATGTACTGAATGCAGGTGTGCAGCTTATAAATGAGTATCTGTGTATTTACCAGTGCAACTGGCCTTATCATACCATCGACTGCTACACATCCACTCAATACCCTACACTGCAGTAACATTTTCAGAAGATGATTGGAAAGCATCAATGATCAGTGTACATGTACAGACAAGAGGGGCGGGGGGGGGGGGGGGGGGGGGGGGGGGAGGTCTACATGTAGCTATTTATTAGGTAAACAGATATGAGTCTGTGGGCTGGGATACTGGTGGAGGAATGATACTGGCAGGACAATGACAGCATGGAAAGCCTTCAATCCATTCTCAGGGCCCCTGTCCCCTCCCCTATGGGCCCCTGTCCTCTCCCCCTATGGGCCGCCTGTCCTCTTCCTATGGGCCCCTGTCCTCTCCCCCTATGGGCCCCTGTCCTCATATTGTACCTGGTATGAAGTGCACAGCAGTACTCAATTAAAATGGAATTCCTTCCTCCACCAGTATGCCTATATATTCCTTCCTCCACCAGTATGCCTATATATTCTTCCTAACAACTTTAAAGCTATCTATTGCTTGATAATAACTGATTGGATCAGAATGAAATACAAACGGACTATTACTGATCTCTTCTCCAAAAAGCCATGCCTTCTCACTGCCATGGCTTCTCACTGCAAAGCCTTCTCACTTTCAACTGCTATGTTGGACAGCTAATTTTTTATGTAGGCCTATTACTGTTTTACACTGTACATTCCTACCAACGTTGAAATTGGAATCAGCCACAATTTTTTCATCATCTTTCCTGATTTGCCGCAGCTTTCATTTTCAAGTTTATTGTAAACCGCAACAAATAAATCGATGGTTATCAATAATTAGCAGGCAGCCATACGTGAGTAGTCTCGTACCCAGACCCAAATACCTCACAGATGCAGATGGTTACATCACTGCTACGGTGTGGCCAATACTTCGAGCAAAGCTGTTCTCATCCAGCATTCCTGTGACCAACTTATTGACCAGACCCTCTACCAAACGTAGCGGTGATGTAATCCATCTGCAGCAGTGAGGTATTTGGGTCTGGGTACGAGTGAGTACCTTCTTGTCATGTTCACTTACTCTACGCTTGAGACTAAATGACAGTCACAGTACTACTTGTACCTGAGGTGTTTCTGCACTAGGAGAAGCAAACTGTACTGAAGTCCATTGTGGTCAATAAATTTCATCAGTGAATGTTAATCATTGATTAAAATTCATTGATTTGCGCTTTTAATGTACGTAGTTATTCGCGTTCTCAGTTATTTGTTTACCCAAGTGGAGGTTAAAGTAGTTTAATTAGATTCTCCTTCTCCATTATCCACCAGATCAGTCCAAGCTGGTTCTCCTTCATGACATCATACATCTAGGGGGAATGGTGTGTTGTGTGAGTAGTCACATCAACAGTCTAACATCTTATGTCCTCTAAAACCAGATGCAATACATTTCTGACCACACCCCTATATTTAAATCTAACCTTTGTGCCCATGTGGTGTGTGTGTGCACAAGAAGAAAGTGAAAGTGTTATTGTACATTTCTTACATGTAATAAGTAGACAGGGGCACAGCAGGCAGTGGCTTAGGGTCGGGTTAGGGTTGAGAGTATATAACCTCTGACCTGACCTGACCTGACCTGACTTGACCTGACTTGACCTGTATTGGTAGTAGATTTAATTGTCTCAACTGTTGGTTAGTGCATAACATGGGGGGACATGGGGAAGAAGACAGGAAGTGAGGGGGAAGAAGAGGTAGGAGTTATGTGTTATTACGTGTCAAGGGGGTGTATCCTTTATGAAGGGGAAATCTACTGAGGTAATGTTTTGTAAAGTAGTAAAAGTTTACCAATATACATTGAATGGAAATACTGAAAACAAACATTGATGGATTTCTTCACCTCCTCCCCAGGTGTGCTTCTATCCCTCCATCTCCACCTCCTCCCCAGGTGTGCTACTGTCCCTCCACCTCCTCCCCAGGTGTGCTCCTATCCTTCCACCTCCTCCCCAGGTGTGCTCCTATCCCTCCACCTCCTCCCCAGGTGTGCTCCAGTCCCTCCATCTCCTCCCCAGGTGTGCTCCTGTCCCTCCACTGTCCTGTTCTCTCCGAGTAGGCTTCAGTTTGTGGTATGTGGTGTGTGTGTGTATTGGCAGACAGTTCCATTGAAGAATCACACAAGCTTACAGCACTGTGCTTACCTTCTCCTCTGTGCATCCTTGCTTTTGCATCTCCCCCTCCCCTCCCTCTGCACCATCACAGGACCCTCTCCTCCCTCTGCACCATCACAAGACCCTCCCCTCCCTCTACACCATCACAACCCCCCCCCCCCCCACTATCATGTATGTTCTACGTTGCTTCCCCTCCCCCCTTCCTTTACATCCAAGCCACATCATTATCTACCAATCAGCTGGAACATTAATATGATTATAATTCTGGGAAGTGACGAGGTGACCTGGCAGGAAGAACACCAGTAATGTCACTATACACAATAGCCCTGTTGTAGTGACAGCAAGGAACCATTGGTGGGGTAGGTCTGTGCAGTGATGGCAAGGAACCATTGGTGGGGTAGGTCTGTGCAGTGATGGCAAGGAACCATTGGTGGGGTAGGTCTGTGCAGTGATGGCAAGGAACCATTGGTGGGGTAGGTCTGTGCAGTGATGGCAAGAAACCATTGGTGGGGTAGGTCTGTGCAGTGATGGCAAGGAACCATTGGTGGGGTAGGTCTGTGCAGTGATGGCAAGGAACTGTTGCTTACCTTCTCAGTGCATCCTCGCTTTTGCATCTCCCCTCTGCACCATCACAGGACCCTCCCCTCCCTCTGCACCATCACAGGACCCTCCCCTCCCTCTGCACCATCACAGGACCCATTGGTGGGGGGTAGCGGGTACTACATCGGTAGGGTACAGAGAGAGAGAGAGAGGAGAGAGGGGAGAGAAAGAAAGAGAATTTGGTGTGGTATGGCAGGGTAGCTAGGGGTATCAGGGCTGCTGTGGTGTTTTGAGTTATGGTGACCTCAAACACAATCTGATTCTACTTCCAGTGTCAAAATGATTATACAATTATAGTAAACATGATGACGCACAGGGCAGGCTTGCTTGAAGCGCAAAGATGGAGGGAGGGAAGGGGAAAGGAAGGCAAAGATGGAGGAAGAGAAGGGGAAAGGAGGGCAAAGATGGAGGAAGAGAAGGGGAAAGAAGGGCAAAGATGGATGGGAATAGTAGTCCATTTAGTGAACCAAAATAGCCTTCTGTTGCTGGCTGAAGGGGAGAGGTGCATAGGAATGGATGTGTGTATGCATGTGGGTACCGCAGTTCTGTAGTTTCAATGAATGAAGCTTTTGTACTCCAAAGAATGCCCACCAGTCCCTACTAGCTCCCTCCAAACTATGTGGCTGCAAGTTACTGATGCACCTTCACTGTTGCCAGAGTGTTGGTAACAAACCATTCATTCCACTGGCTGGAATTCATCATTTGTACCAGTGAGAGAGTGAGTGAGAGAATGAGTGAGAGAGAGAGATGTGTGAGAGAGTGAGTGAGTGAGTGAGAGGAGAGGAAAGGGTGGCGTGTGTGTGTATGTGTTAATGTAATTAGATTAGAAATGGAGAGTGGTTAGAGGCCAAGTGAATGGAAGAAAGGGGGGAGAGGAAGAGGGGAGAGAGATGAGAGGAAGGAAAAGAGGGGAGAGGAAAGATTAAGATAGATAAAAGTAGCGGGAGAAGGGGAATTGGAGAAAGGGAGGAGTGAGGGGGCAGAAATCAATACATTTTCGATGCGTCTATGATTCGTATTACCACGTACCCTTTGTGCCTACTCGCGCAGAGTATAACCAAACAGCTAATATAAATAGCAGCTCAGGCCCATATTAGAATTATTATTATTGATTATTATGAATCAATCTTATTATTATTTTTGGAGAGGAAACGACTACTATTTTCCCGCGTATAAAGCCTTCCGACCGCTTTATTTGGAGCTATTTTATTTTTACCATCGCTGTGCAACATTACGGCATCTCTGTGATAATAGTATCGCTTAAAGTTCCTGATTACTACCCAAGCGCTGACAACTACCTTTCGGACGTGAAGTCAAGCGGCAGAGCCAGGAGTTCAATACTTGTTACAAGTCCAGTTCTTTCCTAGGCCTACTTAGTTGTTTCGTTCAAAGCGTTAGCGTGCATAAAGCGCTCTTGGAAATTGCCTAATAAAGTACGGCGAGTCGAACTGCGTAAAACTGTGCGCGCAATGGCTCAGAACCAATCTTCAGCCGATTGTGCAACTATTTTGAAACGCGGGTATCTCACTGACAAGAAAGCTGGGCTGATGGTAAGTGGGGTTGTCACATTTTGTCCACCTGCGGGGCACGTTAGTCGAATATTCATTGAACCTCATAAATCTAATTTTGCGCGGGTAAACAATACCATTGCTTTCTGAGGTCAAGTGCATTCTGTGTTCAGCTAGCTAGCTAGCTGGGTTAGTTTGACTCCCCCGCCAGGACGCAGCATGTTGCAAATGCCTTCACCTATATTCCATTCAAATGCTGCTGTTCTGTTTTAAAAAAAAATACAGGATCGAAAACGCTGGTACATTCTTCGGCAAGACGTTGCCCTGCAGTACTGTATGCTTGAATTTTATAAAGATGAGAAGTCTGCCACCAAAGGTGACGCCCCAAAAGGCTTCATCAATGTTCTTGATATTGTAGAGGTGCACCGCATCGTAGAGAAGAAACAGTCCTTCGAGATACTCTGTCCTGGAGTTGGGTACAAGTTGATGGCCAGTTCTGAAGCAGAGACAGACGACTGGGTGGAGGCATTGAAGAAACTCATATGCTACCGGAAGGAAGAACCAAGCACACTCAATCGCCTCCAGCCTGTCCTGTCCTTTGATGTTCCATCTTCTCCTAAGTCTCCGAAATCACCTCGATCTTCACCTCGATCTTTGACTCCAGTGAGAATGCTCCCAGCTTGTCCCAATGGCATGGAGATGCACCTGTCACAGTCGCCACCTTTTGCACTTGTTTCTGCTCCTCCTACTACCTCTGCTCCTCCCCCTCCTCTTCCTCCTCCTCCTCCTCCCTCGGGCTCATCTCCCAACGGCTCACCCTCTGTCTCAATACCAGTAACTCAGCCAATTTTCCAAAGCCAGAAGTCATTGGAGTCAGCCCCTCCATTTCCCTCTCCTCCTTCCACATCAAGTGACTCCTCCATGTGCAGTGGGTCCAATGGCGGCTGCAGTGACCACTCCCCCCCGGTGGAAAGTGAGCTGGAACCAGGGGGTAAGTGTCCCATTTGTGCTGGAACTAAATTGTGTGCATGTTCCCATTTGTGCTGGAACCGGGCCCTGGTCAATGTCCCATTTGTGCTGGAACCGGGCCCTGGTCAATGTCCCATTTGTGCTGGAACCGGGCCCTGGCCAATGTCCCATTTGTGCTGGAACCGGGCCCTGGCCAATGTCCCATTTGTGCTGGAACCGGGCCCTGGCCAATGTCCCATTTGTGCTGATGAGGTTTGTTTTGGTATATCCTTTGCAGTTCTGTAAGGAGCTTTCTGCATGTGACACCCCCACCACACACACACACACACACACACACACACACACACACACACACATGCATTAATTATAAATGGCAAGTTATTTGTAGCTCTTAGGAAGATGTAGTTAATTGATTACGTTTTGTTTTGTGTTATTTCAGAAACGTTTTGGTCTGGGTTATGTGATGGTATGTTTGACAAGCTGGGGGTTGGTGTGTTTTGGATTGCAAGAGTCCAACACAAGGGGGAATTATGTCTGCTGTCAAGTGAAGAATGGGAGTGCTTTACATGTGCCTTGTTTTGTGTGTCGGTGGTGTTATGGGGTGTTATAGGGTGCAGTGCGGTGGTGGTGTACACTGTATGTATTTATCTTGCATGTTTATATGTGTGTATATGTATGTGTGTATGTATGTGTGTGTATGTGTGTGTATGTATGTATGTATGTATGTATGGTGTCATCACGCTATAACAATGTGCTTGTGTGTGTAGTATGTGTGATTGGTTGTGTGTTGTGGTTGGTTTATGTGTGAGTCTGTGTGGACTGTGGTCATGCAGCTATGCATTTGCCTGTTTCAGTGATGCTGTTAGTAGTAGCTTGCCAGTCTACACTACACACATGCTATAATACTTCCATATGAGTAAAGCAGGACATTTTAGATACCTGCAGATGGTATATTCCCTCCTCTCCCCTTCCCTTCTCTCCCCTTCCCTTCTCTCCCCTTCCCTCTTCTCCCCTTCCCTCTCTATATTATCATTCTTCATGTGGCTCAGTTGGGTGTGATTACTATTATTGGGCTGGCTGTTAGCCCCTCCCCTGGAGACACGTGTATTTGCTTGTCACCCGTTGGTGTTAACAGGGTGTATTTGGTGTTAACAGGGTGTATATTTTAGTGCCATTCTTTGGCTTCCTATCCTTGTAATTCTTGTTAAAGAATATTTGTATTACTTACCTTAGCAACAGCAATCAAGTTTAGAGTTCAGGTTAAGGAAGCCGAAAGCCTCAGTGTGCCTGCTTTCTGTGACTTGTTGGTTGGTGAAGATGCTGTTTCCCTGTACTCCATCCAATCAGGTGAGTGGGTAGGGTGGTGAATAATGTTACCCGTGGTAAGGTTGGTTAATGTGGAGTGCTTTGTTTGTTCAAATTTGCACTTAACAGCTTTAACAGCTGCCTGCTGAGATTGGTGTTGATATAGTTGGACCATTGGCTACAGTATGCTGTTGTGTGGCATCCCATTACGGAGACAACTTCCTAGCTGCCATGTAGTGGGGCAGGTGTTTGAGGGTATCTAACTAATCTGATAACATCTGTGCTGTGATGGTTGGTATTCCTGGATTGAACAACAGAGTTTGGAGGAGGCGATAAGAAGGGGGGGGGGGGGGGGAGGTGATGGGAGGAAGGGGGAGAATGGTTGGAGGAGGAGGAGGAGGAGGAGAGGGTTGTGAGGATAGCACAATCAATGTGAGGACTGATCGGGTGGGAGGGGCCTGTGTGCTGCGTCTTGCGCGCCCTGTGTGTACCTTTGTGGTGGCTGCGGTGTAATGCCCTTTTCAAAGGTCCATTAGTAGCCGCTGTACCTGACATTGCTATGGTACAGTTTTGGCATGTATACAAGGAGAAAAAAGTAATTTGGGGGTACGTTTGAAGTCCCATCTGTGGGTAGGACAGATGTTATCATTGCGATCAGTGTGGTATAGCGTGTACACAGATTCATGAACTTGGAGGTTTTCCTGCCTATGTCCCGCCTCGTTACACGTTGTAACGGTCTGTTAGGAAAGCATTTATTAGAAAAGCATTATTAGTTCGTGTTCCAAGATAAACAATCAACAGAGTCCTTTGGTTAACAGCCAGAGAGATGGATATTGCATTATTATGCTGTGAAAATGGAGATTTGTGTGTGCATGTTCTGTGTGTGTGTGTGTGTGTGTGTGTGTGTGTGTGTGTGTGTATGTATGTGTGTGCATGTTATTAAATGTGTGTACTCCCTAAATGTGTGTGTGTGTTAAGTGTGTGTGTTAAGTGTGTGGTGTTCGTGTGTGTGTGTGTGTGTGCGTGTGTGTGTGTGTTAAGTGTGTGTATGTGTTAAGTGTGTGTGTGTGTTAAGTGTGTGTGTGTGTGTGTGTCTATATGTTATTCATGCTGCAAATTGTGTGTGTAGGGTGAGTAGATGTGTTTGCATTAGTGCACCATTTCCTAGAACTAAATTAATCTATGCTTACATACATTGTGGGATGGCCCACACACCAGATAGGTAAGGCTAGCTCTCTCATGTGGGGCCACTGGTCTTTGTCCCACCCACACTTGAGTAACCATAACCACTTTATCTTGTCTTGAGGTAACCCGCAAGCAGGTGAGTGGAAGCCTTTGTTTAGCCACAACATTGGTCCCTCTCCTGGGTGGAGGAATCACTTGATGATCCATATACATGTGTGTGTGTTTGCTGACTGGGCAAACACTTGTCAATCTGCATGTCAGCCTCTGCACACACACACATGCACACACACACACACACACACACACTGCATGGGTTTGGTCTGTTTGCTCTATCTCATGAGGTTATTCTTGTATGCTGCCTTCAGTACTGACCGCTGTCTTTCTGAGCAGATGTGTGTCCATGTGAGAGTGAGGGTTGTGTGAGCACAGTGGGTATGTAGGTGTTCTTTTGTGGTATTGTAATGCCTTCTGGTAGCATGGTTGGGTCGTTACTGTTTAGTCTCTGTCTCCCTTGGTGTGACTCGATCTCCTCACTACATTCCCTCTTGTGCGTCTGAAATGCCCTCACTGTGATGCCTCCTCTACATGCCCTCACTGTGATGCCACCCCCCCCCCCCCCCCCCCCCCTCTACAGGCCAGCTGCTAGTCTCTTGGCCAATTGCATCACTGCGAAAGTACGGAGCAAGTAACAGCGCATTCACCATTCTCTCTGGGAGGTGAGTACATCGAGGTAGCACTATCACACACACACACACACACACACACACTGTCATTGCAAATTGGTGCACTTGCCCTGAATAGGGTATATTCAAGTGGTGCCACGTCCCTTCACTCCCTTTGGGAGAGAGGGCATAGGGGGGGACATAGGGGTTGTGGACTTATTACTTTACAGACCCAAGGCTGGCTAGTGTTTACAACATTTGTGCCTAATTGGTCTGCCACTGAGGGAAGCCTACATGGTGGGCTATTAGTGTAGAATGTAATTAAATGGGAATGGACCCTCTTGTGTGTGATACCACACCCACCCACAGGAACTGCAGTACGGGTGAGGGACGCTTCCAATTCGTCACACCTCAGAGTAGGCTCATTCATGCTAAGGTGCACACTGTAGCCGTGGCCAAGGCAACTGTACAACGGAAAGGATCCCAGGTAAGGAGGGGTGTGGCCTGGAGTGTGAGGGGAGGTAGGATGGAGGACTGTGTGTGTGTGTGTGGGGGGGGAGGTAGGATGGAGGACTGTGTGTGTGTGTGTGTGGGGAGGTAGGATGGAGGACTGTGTGTGGGGGGGGGAGGTAGGATGGAGGACTGTGTGTGTGTGTGTGTGTGGGGAGGTAGGATGGAGGACTGTGTGTGGGGGGGAGGTAGGATGGAGGACTGTGTGTGTGTGGAGGTAGGATGGAGGACTGTGTGTGTGTGGGGAGGTAGGATGGAGGACTGGTGTGAGGTGAGGGGAGGTAGGATCACTGGGTGTATGGTATGATGCAGGTGCTAGGTCACGTTGCAGCAAATGGTGATGATAGTGTATGACTGCGCAACCTAGACACCCTATTAAGGGATGTGACGTGTGTGAGCACACATCTGTGTATACATGTGTGTGGGATGCATTCCATTGGCTACGCTGGCAACAGTATTGTTGCTTTGGGACTGAGAGAATGCCCTACATGATATGCATATACTGGGACAGCTCAATGTCACTACATGTAGTGTGCAGTCTAATATGTTAGCCCAATCATTAGCTTTTGGACATTTCAATTAGCCATCAAAGAGCAGTAAGTGGGGGAGTGTAATTGCATCCTTAAACCTTCATTTTAGAGCTCTGATGCAATTTTCCACCTGCTGGGAAATGTTGTCTGTTCATAACTTGCAGGCAGTTGTGTGTTGGAAGTCGTCATCAATGTTAGAAGTCATCATCAATGTTAGAGGTCATCAATGTTAGAGGTCATCATCAATGTTAGAGGTCATCAATGTTAGAGGTCATCAATGTTAGAGGTCATCATCAATGTTAAAAGGTCATCAATGTTAGAGGTCATCAATGTTAGAGGTCATCAATGTTAGAGGTCATCAATGTTAGAGGTCATCAATGTTAGAGGTCATCATCAATGTTAGAGGTCATCAATGTTAGAGGTCATCATCAATGTTAGAGGTCATCAATGTTAGAGGTCATCATCAATGTTAGAGGTCATCATCAATGTTAGAGGTCATCATCAATGTTAGTCATCAATGTTAAAAGGTCATCAATGTTAGAGGTCATCATGATCTTAGAGGTCATCATGATCTTTAGAGGTCATCATGATCTTAGAGGTCATCATGATCTTTAGAGGTCATCATGATCTTTAGAGGTCATCATGATCTTTAGAGGTCATCATGATCTTAGAGGTCATCATGATCTTAGAGGTCATCATCAATGTTAAAAGGTCATCAATCTTAGAGGTCATCATCAATGTTAAAAGGTCATCAATATTAGAGGTCATCATCAATCTTAGAGGTCATCATGATTGATGTTGTCCCATAGCATCCCAAAGTATTATTCTTTTGGAGAGCTTGCTCATTATTTCATTCTATTTCATACCCTTTTCATCTTTTGCAGGTATTCATGGACTCTGCAGTCCTACAGCCCCAAAGCACTCAGTCACTCCCTCACCACAGCAGCTTCTCTCGCTCCTTCTCAATGGTGCAGGACCAGCAGCATGGACAGCCGTCACATGGCAGTGGTGGCGGGAGTCAGTACAGCAAGCTTAGCCACACCCAGAGCTCCCCAGGGTCCATGGTCCCTTCCAATCCAATCTCCATATCACAGCAGAGACCTCCTCCTCCTTCAATCCAGGCCCTCCATATGTGCAGCCAGTGTTCACCATTCCAAGCACCCACGCTGATGGCCTCGGGGCAAATCATGTTCCTTTCCACCTCCCCATGCCACCACATGCACCCATTCCAAGCGAGCCCGACCCGCACCATCTTGACACCCTACCCTCACCCGATGTTTCACAATGCTGTACCGATAGGGTATGGAGGCAAGAGTGCATCCTTCGACATACCTTACCCTGATCATGCCAGACACCAGGTTGAGATGACATCATCTAGGACCAAACCAGGACGTTCGCACAGCTCAGCGGCTCTGTACTAAACACTTTCCTGCACACTGTCATGTCATTGTCATCTGAAAACAGCTGCATTTTGAAAGAGGTCTCGCACAGTTAATCCACGTCTTGCCCAATATTTATTTTGTTTGTCATTTGATGTTTGCTTTTTTGTGTTAAATTTTTTTTTTTCTGTTGTTTTTGTTGTTGCTATGGCTGCTTGACGCAGCAGTGGTGTTGTCTAATCAACACATCACCAGATTTGTTGTACTTTTGGTGTGCACTGCCCCTATGGGGGGGTGATTTGCTGTAACAATGTGTCCTGCATTCGCAATGAAGTGCACACGTGAGCTTTATTCAAAAACACACAGTGCCCAGCGTTCACTTATTTAAAAAAAGGGGGGGGGACACTTAAAAGTCTCCAATGCTAGTGTCCAATATATATGCTTAAGTTTCCAGAGGGTTAAGTACTCCGTGGCGGGTTGGGCATGGTAGGTAGGTCCAATTCAGTTCCGTCAGTGCGTACGTAACACGCCAGAAGATATAGGCACACAAGCAACCTACCACTTTCTCTAAGAAATGGTGGAAGTATAGCGATGATGCCACCACTAGCGTGGTCCACAGGATGATAAGTACCAAACTGCATATCTCAAAAAGAGCAAACACGGGAGTGACAAATTTTTGCACTGAACGTAGTCGCTTGTACTTTTCCACGGGAAGCATGCAGGATTTGCTTTCCAAAATGTCCTTGTAACGTTCCCACACATCCTTTCTAACTAAAGCGCACTCTTCCGATATGACCAAAATGCAGTAGACGAGCAGAAAGACGTGGCCCGAGATATCAAAACTTATCCATATGTGACCCTTCCTAACGCAAACGGAATGTTCCAAGCTGTTGTCTGCTGAGCACGATCCAACTCGATGGTTTATGGCGTCAAACGCGCTGGTCACCAGATACCAAAAGACGTGGCAAAAAAGCAAGCGTCCCAAGTGGCGAGTCATTTGCAATTTATCACAGGCGGTGTACATGAAGGAGGAGAGAAAGACCAGTGGGAACAGAAACAGCAAGGTCCACCCCCAACAGTACTTTGCTAAATAGACGTTCAAAGAGTTGTTCTTGTCAGAGAAGAAGGTGCTTGCGGGTACCAAGGACAGAGAACAGAGCAGTGACCCAAGCACCACAACAAGCATGAAGACGAACACTTTAGTCAAAGGAGGTTGGTGGAGTGCACAATACATCGCTCTCTTTGCTGAAGTCCAGAGACTCGAACTCATATCCTCACCCAAAATGAATCGAATTTATTTATTTATTTATTTTGGGGCCAATCATAACTCATGTTAGCACATGTATGTGTACATGTTCCTTTCAATGAAATTAATTACATGTAGCCCACGACATACATACATGTACAAATATGTACACAGGAGTCTATTGGGTAGCCTGAATGCACTTGTTGTTTAATCCATTGTGCACAACAATTTCAACGGTGCGTTTTGGGCTCAGTTGTGCAACCATCTAATAAACTCTGGTTATGTGGTTTCTTTCCTCTGATGTACATTTACATGTACTTCTCATAAGTACTTTACTCCCTTTGAGGTGACAAGTTATCCGGTGTTTACTGTGTGCAACAATCATAATTAGACATAAAAAGCGGTTTGTACAGAGATAATATATTATCTCTGGTTTGTATACCCCGATACACGTGGCTGCGGCGGTAGCACGTGCCACTCGCGCATACACTCTCAGCTCCCGGCGGCGGTAATTAATATACCCAAAATGTCCAACCACATACAACCAAGGTAAGGTACCCTTATGACCCTCGACCCTCGACCCTTATATATGCTCCTTTCCGTACTACGCAGCCCAGCAGAGAAACTGTGTTACGAGCAGCTGGAAGTCATTGTGACGTTCATTAGAGCACAGACCAGCATAGTCCCAGAAATCGGAGTAATATGCGGATCGGGCCTCGGAGGTCTGGCCGACCAGCTGCAAAAGGAGCACCCCATTGTGACACTACCCTACCACGATATTCCGAATTTTCCAACTTGCAATGGTATGTGCTGTGCATAGGCGCACTATTAAATATCTGTGGTTTACATGTAACCGTTCCTCTTGTTAAAGCAGTTGGATTTTTGCATGCATGATGCATGTGTGCATTTTATGATTTTTATGTTGTCAGTGTGCTGTAATAACGGACAAAAAGAAGAAGAACTGCATGGGTCTCATCTTTGGGTCTGTAGGTCATGACTCATGCGTCAGTTAGTGTTAGTTACCAATGGTGTATACACTATAACTCCTCCTCCCCACCACCTTCTAGATGAATTTGTTCAGATACATTTTTTCCCCCTACCAATAGACTGAATAGTGGTTAACTACAGCCATGTACCACATGTTTACACTGCCTACCCTACCCTTCTTTTAAAACCCTCTCTTCCTCTCTCTTTTAGTCAAGGGACACGCTGGTGAGCTGGTGTTTGGCTACCTGTCTGGTGTGCCAACTGTGTGCATGAAGGGGAGGTTCCACTTCTATGAAGGCCACACCCCATGGAAGGTAATCGGAGCCACTCCTCCTGGACGATGATGCCCTTATAAGGAAAGTGATGGATGTCTGCCCTCTTCCCCATCCAGGTCACTATGCCTGTGAGGGTGATGAAGTTGCTAGGAGTCAGGACACTGATAGTGACCAATGCAGCTGGCGGCCTCAACACCGCCTTCAGCAATGGTGACATCGTGTTGATTAAAGACCACATCAACCTGGTGGGGATGACTGGGCACCACCCACTGGTGGGGGAGAATGAGGAGAGGTCAGCAAAGCACACAATGTTGTTGTGCATATAGGATTTGAAGGCAATGGTGGTGTAAAAAGGAAGGAAATAAGGGTTGAATGATACGAAAAACATATAAGTCCTATATTTAGCACTTTTATAGTACATTGTTGCTAAATAGGAGTTTTCGTATCATTGAACCCTTGTTTCCTTCCTTTTTACACCACCATTGCCTTCAAACTGTTCTATGTTTACATACCACTACTTTCTCATAAAGAATGTTTTTTATTACTTGTTTCATTAGTTTTTGTTTTTAGGAATTGTTCTTTAAAAATACTGTATGCAATCACTGAAATAGTTTAGAGCTGGAGACCACAATGAGGTTAGCTCCAGCTGTTACATTGCCTAGCAGCACCATAAAATGGCCTGGGAACAAGGCCAGGTAATAGTGTACATATCGCTAGAATGGAGATCTGAAAATCCTTGGGCTAACTTTCTCAGAAAAAGCACGACAGCTGCAGCGCATATCAAGAAGCGAAACAAACTCAGAGCAGGTTTTTAAAAAGGAGTTGGCACACAGCGTGTGTCCATGGCCCTAATGGTGCAGCAGATGTATGTTCCTACACTGTATCTTGCAAACTTAGCCTTACTGTGTTCCAAAAAGGCATAATATGCAGCCACTGCCTAGCAACACCATATATCACTGCTTAGCAACACATGTTTTGTGCTTGTTGACCTTACGTAATGCAAATGCCATTTTGCTTTTCCCAATATTAAAGTTAGGGGGTCTGGTAGGTGCTAGCCCATTACCCAGATTCTGGGTAGTCATGTATTTCAGTTAAGAAATTATACTAACTCGAAAAGGAGGTGAAGTGCAACAAGTTGGTGAACAGTGGGGTGTTTGGTGGCTACAAGGCAATTATTACTTCACCATATATCTGATGGGTCTTGTTACACAAGAGCAGAAGGAGCTGTTTTGTTCTCTTAAACCGAATGGTCTGGCAAGTTGAACATGAAACTGATTATCTTTGCTTCCTAGTTTGATAGCAACAAAGCCCTAAACTTTATGCTACTTGCTACCTGTGCTTGTGTATTCAAGAAGTGTTGTTATCCCACCCCCCCACACACACACACACCACACACACCACACACACACAACACACACACACACACACACACACATACACACACACACACACACACACACACACACATTGCATGGCAAGGTTTGGCGAACGGTTTCCGGCCATGACAGCTGCTTATGACAGGGAGTTGGGGGTGCTGATGTCCCGCACAGCACATGAGCTGCAGATGGATGACTATTACAAAGCTGGTGTGTATGTGTACCTGTCTGGACCATCCTATGAGACCCCTGCTGAGGCCAGATTCCTGAGGATGGTGGGAGCAGATGCTGTTGGTATGAGTACAGTCCCAGAGGTGATAGTAGCAAGACACTGTGGAATCAGGGTCGTTGGTAAGTGTTTGAACCAATGCAGCTGGCTATCTGTCTAAGGCCCTTAGCTGTGGGCCCTTAGCTGTGGGCCCTTAGCTGTGCTCATCTAACTGATGAGCCAGCCTACACCCATGATTGTTCCCATCAAGTGTTCCCATTTCTTCCCCCCTCCCCCCCCCTCCCCCAGGTCTCTCACTCATCACCAACATGGTCATTCAGGATCCTGACTCACACACTCCTCAGCCTAACCACAAGGATGTGGTTGCTACAAGCAACATGAGGGCTAAAGATGTCGAGCGATTGGTGGTGGCATTTTTGAAAAAGCTGGGTGATTGCAATCAAGCACCACCATCTTAACGCCATCCACACCAGTAACTTTGCTATCATGAAGTTGATATTTATGCGAATGACAGATATATAGGTCGGGGGTCATTGTGTGATATACGGCAGTACATCTGGGGCAATATATATCATTAGAACAAAAGTGTGCTAATTCACTCTGTCACTTTGAAGACCACGCCCTCTGGTCTAGCGGTAGCCTCGTCCCCAGGCCCTGTTTTTGTTAAAGTTAGCGGGGGGCTGTTTCGCCCCCGCTAACTTTAATTTAAAAAGCCTGAGGACGAGGCTAGGCTAGAAGCTAGGAAGAGAACACCCCCTTTAGGCTAGGCACACACCAGGCAATAATCCTTTGCGGCTTTGGCGGGTTTGTTGAAGTTGGAAAGTTGAGTAGTTGCAACAACTTCAAACAATCCACAGTTGCTCGCTGAAACAGTCTCCATAGATTACGGGCAGAAATACTGATGCAGACCACTATGTAGTGTGTGGAGAAGGCTGGTGTGCTGTACCACCTATGTAGTGTGTGGAGAAGGCTGGTGTGCTGTACCACCTATGTAGTGTGTGGAGAAGGCTGGTGTGCTGTACCACCTATGTAGTGTGTGGAGAAGGCTGGTGTGCTGTACCACCTATGTAGTGTGTGGAGAAGACTGGTGTGCTGTACCTGCTTGAGCTGGGCACACTACCTATTGTGCTTCAATTGTACTTATCCTTTGCATACAGGCTGTGGCTGTCCCATTGTCTGCAGGACCTATATGGCAGACTGAACACCTGACTGATTCAGTCAGCATATTGGACCATTACTTATTTGTGTCTATCTATGTTGCAGCTAGCTACTGTACATAGTGCTTTAGTACAGGCACAAGGCTCTACAACTGCTTGGCTTTGTGGGCAACCTAGAGGTATCTGTATAACTGTCTGTGTGTGGTGTGTGTGTGTTGGTATGTTTATGATGTGTGTGGCTACGAATTTTAAAATCTGTTAGGATTTTAAGTGTCATGTTGAGTATCTATTCAGATGGGGTCAGGAGAGATGGGCTTAAGATATTAAAGGAGGGGACTAATAGAGATTGGCACAGAATCAGGATGATGGGGAGTTGGTCCATAGGGTACCTGGGGGGATGGTACATAGGGTACCTGGGGGGATGGTCCATAGGGTACCTGGGGGGATGGTCCATTGGGTACCTGGGGGGATGGTCCATAGGGTACCTGGGGGGATGGTCCATAGGGTACCTGGGGGGATGGCCGGTAAGGTACCTTGGCCTTATGGTATGGTATAATACCTTGGGCAGTAATCACACTAGTGCTTTGACAGAGGTGTGAAGTTATAGGTTCATTCAGGTTTATCCATGAGATCGAGGTCAATTGAGTGAGACATAGAAAATGTCATTACACGATTACATAGTCGTTACTGTATATATGTACATGTAATACAACACAAGATGTAGACTACACGATGAAAATGAACTTTCAGTAAAGCGAGAATGACATTCACTTGCTGACACCTAATTGAGCTGCATTATAAACTTTGGTTGCAAGTTTTACGGCTTGGAGTAGACTTTTTTATTTGTGGGGGGGGGGGGGGGGGGCGGGCTCAATAGTGTCTTTGGGGACTGTTACTATGCTCCCCAAATGTATTATTGGGATCAGTTTTTTTCTATGCCGATGCTACATAGGATACGCTGTTCTGTTTTCTGTGCATATAGCATCCCATTGTACTGTAGCATGTGATGTTGATTGGCATGTTTAGAGCTCTAGAAGTTGTACAATCATTGAGTACAGAGGATTGATATAAATGGGCCATTTTTGAAGCCATTCTAAGCTTTGTCTTGTACTGAAAGTTGAATTTCGAAATGTGAGGATTTATGACGCTTTGGAAACAAGTCTGCAACATCCACGCCTCTGGTCTCGTGCCCAGACCCTAAAAACGCGATTGGATATGATATCACCAGCTGTTACGTTTTTGGGTACCATAATTCTGCGCGTTCGTTTAACCCGTCGAGCGCGCTGGCTTGACGATAGACTGGATACGAGGTTTCCCAGCGGTATACATGCGATCTGTGTGCACGATGCGTTCTACACTAGTCAAACAATTGGTGGAGATAGCGGCGAAACCTCACACTCTACTGCTTTCGGTTAAAAAGGTATTTTCATTAGCCATGGATATGGCACAAGATTCAGTCAGGCTCTGCAATTTAATAACTTCTTAATTCTTTCAGTCTCCTTGGCGCCGTACTTTCCCCCTACCTAGTTTGCAAAGAGTAGAAGACGCGCTATCCTTTGTCTTCAAACTGAACTGGTCTAAATTGCAGACTACGCATTGCGTCGAAAGTGTGTGCGCTATCTCCATAAGGGAGCACTCCATCAAAGATGATTCCAGAACCCAATTTCTTACCCGGTTAGCATAGGCCTATCCTAATAAGGCAATCTTCGGTTCTGTACCTAACGCTTCCCTCTAATTTAATCCTTGTATCCATGCATGCAGGCTTTGCAATTGCATCACAGACAACACGGTTGCGCTAAGCAGTATAGCCACCTCGTGCTATGACAAAATTATTCCGCTAGCTGTAAAACAGCAGCTGTTGCAAGAAAGTAGAATGAGTGAGTTTATGTAACTTATTATTATTATTTGGGGGGGGGGGGGCAGATGCAGAAGACAGCAATATGTTATGTATGCACAATATGTTGGGCACGGCACACACAAGTTGGAAAAGTTGCATTGTTGTCCACTTCACTTTCAGTGCTTGAGCACGTAATCTCTAGAGGAACACCACTTTCAGCAGTACTTGAAAACTGTCTTGTTGAGATATCAGGTGATAAGCTACAACCACTGCTTGATGCTATTCAACAGATGCAGTCCGTCAACAGCAAGCCTAGCAGGTGAGCACTAGTCCACAGATATGCTGGCAGCATCCTCCCTAAGTAGTTTGTATTGATGCACGCCGCTATTTATTTGGCACTGCCAAATCTTTGTTATCAGGCCACTGTTCAGAAGAGCCCTGAAGCTTTGTCTGCACCACCAGGACCAAGATAAGATGGCTCCAGTAATGGCCAAGCTAGTGACGAGTATGCTTGAGTGCTACAGCAGAGAAGAGGTGGTGGCTGATGTGTACTGCTCTGCCCTGGAGTCAGCTAGGTTAGAGTTGGGTGTTGCCTCTTTCTTTTGTTTCCTGAAATATATATATATTTTTGAGCCGCAGGCTTTTAAATAGTTCTTTGTACACTAGTCCATACGTGTTTTGACCGTTATTTGCTTCTTTAGCCATGAAGAGCAGTTTGAAAATATCTGGCACGACATAATGAAGTCAGGATTGTCTCAGTAAGCTAATGGTGCTGATTGATAAAAGCATTATTGGGTACCACGATCGTTGTCCTAACATTACATATAAGATATATGTACGCATCAGTAGGGTCTTTGTTAGAGAGTACAACTAACCCTGTAGTTAAAATGGATTCAATAGGCTGCATTCTTGTGCCTCTTGACCCAATCAAGCAAGTGCAATGTAATGTGTACTGGGCGAATAAACTAAGTGGTTTAATGTTAATGACAGTTAATGCTGTTAATCGGTTGTTAATAAGTAAGCTCCATGGCAACATGTTTGTGTACATTTAGTCAGTGGTGTCCTCATGCTCTGTGCTATTATCGTGATATGTTTGGATATGTTTGTGTGTGGTCACTTGCCAGGTCATCAGTGACATTGGTCCAGTCTTACCTCAAAGGTTCCGTTAAACTTTGCGACACTAATGCAGCCAAGTATGTGCAACTAAGCCCATGTAAGAGAGGAAATTGACTAATGAGTTTGTGTCTACACTTCAGGATGTTGAAGCATCTCTCCCTTATCCTGAAGGCTCACACATTGCATGGGATCAATCTAGTGGTTGAAACTGCTGCGGGCGCATCTGAGCAGGACACACACGACACACTGACAATGAACATCTTTCAGTCTATACTCTTGGTGCATGGAATAGCACTCAGTCTGAAGGTGACAGATACTCCTTTGATTTGTCACACTTCAACTGTTGGCCGGCTCTCTGTAGAGTTATCAGTTCTTGGTCGAGCAGCTGCTAGGTGTAGCCTCTAACCCAATCAGACGACCTTCAGGCACTCGTCTGTGCTACCACCTGCTTGGAGGTATCCACGACCTGTTCCAACTGTTGTCCTGGCTGTAAAATATTTGATCTCCCCAACACATAAGGCCTCTTGCACACATACGACCACATGCCACCTACAGCTGTATTGATGGAGACATCAAAGCCTTTGGTTGTCATGAAGGGTACAGATGGGTTTGTAGAAATGGTAAGGGTTTTTTGTATGTAGGGGAGCTAGACTCATATGTTTTTCAGTTCAGGTTGACAAAAATGGCTGTTGGGAATGAACAGTGTACCAGTGGTAGGGTGCTAATATTGCTCTGTACACTTTTTAATCGATCTTTGCATCATTTAGGATTAAAAGGTCACTGGACAAAAGCTACTTCGAGCCATTTGGTCGAGTTGGCTTCCAATACAGACGTTACGCTGGGGGTTAAGGTGATGGAAGAAATGCTAAAACTGGTAAGGTGGCATCGAAATAGGTTGCCAGCATTGACACTTGTTATCATACCATAACAGGGGTTGATGCCAAACAGTCAGTCTATACTGAAACTAGTCCAACAGTGGAAAGCCGGCAGCATCAAAGGCATCGAGTACGAGCTGCTAGTAAGTGACAATGTCATGCACTGAACCATGAATAGAGTGACGAGTACCGTCCTTTTCAGAAGTGCATACTGCAGCTGTACTGGTATCCACCAGGGCAAAGGCATTTGATAGCAAATATGTTGCATTCATTACTGTATAGAATATGTGTCCAAGATCTGCAGTTGGTACCACCAAAGTAAGCTGTTGGCCTATGTCAGGCAGGGTGAGAAATGCATTCCTTTTTATATTTGCCACAGGAGAACTCGAGCTGTGTCCAGGCGTGTGCTGAGTGTGGCAAGTAACAAACTTCTACAGACTGCTCACCCCACACACGAGCACTGCATTGATCAGCTGCAAGCCCTGTTGTAGATTACCATCAGGATCTGTGTAATATCAAAGCTTTTTACAGATGCACTCCTGTAATCTGTGACTAACCTCATCTTTCTGGGCAGTGATAATAGTGTATTAGCCGGTTGCTACGACAATGGCAGCATCGTTTAGTTTATTATAAAAAAGGTTGTTTGCACTTTTGCAGACATACTGTCCCATCACATATGGTATTCAGTGCCAGATTAATGGTCACTGAGGCCCCTGGACTGGCTTTCCCTCCCATTTTGGCATTTCGCTCATTGTGCAGGGAAATGTACTGAGTACTACTGTATGTACGTACTAGTTATGCCAAGAGAAGGGATTACAATTTCACTTTTCAGTGACAAAATCGACAATAATGACTTTGCTCTCCACATCTACAATGCATAGCTACAGCATAATGTACTTATAAACAAAGCGCACGCACACACACTCACTGTCACACACATATAAGGATCTGACATTATCCATGCATGAATGGTGGAAAAGCAAGAGCACAAGAGGGTGAAGTGATTATAAAAGTGGCCAATGAGGTGAGGTCTAGATGGAGGATCATGTGAATGATGGTATGAAGATCATGATCCATGAAGGTGAGGATCTTAGCAAAGTAGATCCTAGCTTACAATGCAAACGGAAAAGTGTTTTGCTCTAGTCTGTCAGAGATCATGGATGCATAACTTTGTAATGTTGGTTGCAGGTTCTTTCATTAGGGTGTCTCATGTTCAGCATTTTGCTTGTGATCCAATCCACTGGAACTAATAGCACCCACCACTGGAACTAATAGCACCCACCACTGGAACTAATAGCACCCACCAACGTGACTCAATTCACCTTTGGCTTCCACTCAGCTCCAACAGCCATATATCATGCAGCTCCAACAGCCATATCATGCATGCAGCTCCAACAGCCATATCATGCAGCTCCAACAGCCATATCATGCATGCAGCTCCAACAGCCATATATCATGCAGCTCCAACAGCCATATCATGCAGCTCCAACAGCCATATCATGCAGCTCCAACAGCCATATCATGCAGCTCCAACAGCCATATCATGCAGCTCCAACAGCCATATCATGCAGCTCCAACAGCCATATCATGCAGCTCCAACAGCCATATCATGCAGCTCCAACAGCCATATCATGCAGCTCCAACAGCCATATCATGCAGCTCCAACAGCCATATCATGCAGCTCCAACAGCCATATCATGCAGCTCCAACAGCCATATCATGCAGCTCCAACAGCCATATCATGCAGCTCCAACAGCCATATCATGCAGCTCCAACAGCCATATCATGCAGCTCCAACAGCCATATCATGCAGCTCCAGCAGCAGCCATATCATGCAGCTCCAGCAGCAGCCATATCATGCAGCTCCAACAGCCATATCATGCAGCTCCAACAGCCATATCATGCAGCTCCAACAGCCATATCATGCAGCTCCAGCAGCAGCCATATCATGCAGCTCCAGCAGCCATATCATGCAGCTCCAACAGCCATATCATGCAGCTCCAACAGCCATATCATGCAACTTCTTCTCATCCTATGCGACACTCCTGCTCCAGTTCGACAGCCCTGTCCCATACTTTTGACACTGTTCCAAAATCTCAGACATTACAGGTACAAAGAAGTGTCCTTTGTAGCCGTTCAGCTTCTGCCACCATTAAGCCTGGCCATCAGCAATGGATAGCATGGATGTGCCACCAAAGTACCCCTGTGGCACCCCACACAAGAAGCTTTCTTCCTTGCAGGACTTCTTTCAGCATTACTCCAGAGGGACACACTTTAGCAGCTGCTAAATGACTTCACTCTACCTATGGATCGAAAGTGGCATATGCATGTTGTCCTATGGAGGACATAAAAATAAAAGCGTTTTAACCATTTACTGCCTGACTCTGGGTAGATGTTGCAATCATTGACGCCAGCTACTGCGAAACGCTGTTTCGCATAGTCTCTAGCGGTGATGTAATCCATCCGCTGCTACGAGCGAGTCTGGGGCCGAGACTTAGTGCAGTTTAAA
This sequence comes from Spongilla lacustris, assembly GCA_949361645.1. Lineage (NCBI taxonomy): Eukaryota > Metazoa > Porifera > Demospongiae > Spongillida > Spongillidae > Spongilla > Spongilla lacustris. Next base: position 7,279,420 of record OX442433.1, on the reverse strand, counting down.
CTTTTGCGGAAGAAATACCTGTTCAGTAATCTCCCTCCCACGGCTGTAATGCCATGCCTCAACTGCTTTGGAAAAATTGGTTTTCCCCCATTTTTCTTATGACACAGCAGCCAAAGCACTAAGTGAAGCACCAAAAAAAGAAAGGATGAAGTGTTTTACCTTCGGGAAAATGGGATATATAGTTGATACATTTGTTCACATACGATTTTGGATGTGCCGTACTGTTTTTGCCTTTCATTTTCGTCTTTTTGTGTTAGCCTTAGAACCGGTACTGTAGTAGCTTTGAAAACATAATTTTTATGACTGCCGTTGTACTCTGTCCGCGAATCTAATTTGGTACCAATATGACGGAACGTGCCACGATAATCATCAACCGCACTATATATATACATTGTACATCCCTAATACGGGATATTAATTGTCACCAAACCAGCCAAACTTTGACATGGAACCCAAAAGGTGAGAAACTCAAACACGCACCGATTGACCCTGATTCAAAATCCCTTTCTCTTAGTGAGAAGTTAGCTTACGAGGACTTGGAGCGGATCGCTGGGTTCATCCGTGCGAAGATTACGATACAGCCCGATGTCGGGATCATATGCGGCTCCGGGCTTGGAGGATTGGCTGATCTCATCGATGCCGACAATAAGACGGTCCTCCACTACAATGACATTCCAAATTTTCCTCGCTGCAACGGTAAGCATTGATCAAAGGAAGTGTGTGCGCGGTACTAGTATACGTCGTCCTCCCATTACCCGCCTCTCTTGCGTCACTTTCTTAACGGAATCACCCGCCCCCTCCCTCTCTCTTTTAGTCAAGGGTCACGCTGGCGAGCTGGTGTTTGGCTACCTGTCTGGTGTGCCAACTGTGTGCATGAAGGGGAGGTTCCACTTCTATGAAGGCCACGCCCCATGGAAGGTAATCGGAGCCACTCCTCCTGGACGATGATGCCCTTATAAGGAAAGTGATGGATGTCTGCCCTCTTCCCCATCCAGGTCACTATGCCTGTGAGGGTGATGAAGTTGCTAGGAGTCAAGACCCTGATAGTGACCAATGCAGCTGGGGGCCTCAACACCGCCTTCAGCAATGGTGACATCGTGTTGATTAAAGACCACATCAACATGGTGGGGATGACTGGGCACCACCCACTGGTGGGGGAGAATGAGGAGAGGTAAGTCACGTGGCTTGAGACAAGGGGCATCCCCTTACCTTCCAGTGCTGTGTAGGTTTGGGGAGCGCTTCCACTCCATGTCCACTGCCTACGACAAAGACTTGAGAAGACTTATGAAGGCCACCGCCAGTGAACTAGGAATGGGGGAATTTTTTCGAGAAGGTGTTTATGTGTACCTGTCCGGACCAAATTACGAGACCCCTGCCGAGGCCAGATTCCTGAGGATGGTGGGAGCAGATACTGTTGGTATGAGTACAGTTCCAGAGGTGATAGTAGCAAGACACTGTGGAATCAGGGTACTAGGTTAGTACTTGTCTTCTTGGGGGGGGGGGGGGGGGGGGGGGGGGGGAGGGAAATAGAACTATTCAACTGTTGCTCTTCCACCCCTCTGGAAATGTAAAATGTATTGTGTTCAACTTTATTTCAAACATGACCACTCCTCTTTACACCACACCTCCAGGCCTTTCACTGGTGACTAACATGGTGATACAGGACAATGACTCAGAGAAGCCTGAACCAAACCACAAGGAAGTGATGGAGATGGCCGACCAGCGGGCCAAGGACTTGCAACAGATGGTTACATCTTTTCTTCGGAAGTTTAAAGAGGAAAACTCGCACTAAACATCTTAGTGTAGCATTTCCTCATAAGTAGATGTATTATTTTGAGCCACATAGCCACCTTCTATCTGTGGTCATACCAAGGTTTACCTGGGGCTGTCATCTATAACATTAGAGTAGGCTTCCCACACACTCCATTATAATTTCAACACCAAACAGTGCAATAGCTAGGTACACAAAAAATTACTATCATAACTACTCACTATACCAGAGTTGCATGTCACTTCTTGTGTGTCATTTCCTGGTCTTGGGTAAATTCACAGAGTACAATTGTGTGGCTGATGAAAAGATCAATGAAACATTACAGAAACTGTAGAGGAAACATTACAGAAGTGCCACAAAATCCTAAAATACAACAGGCAAGGTGATCGGTAAGAGCTTCTAAGTTTACATCTATGCCATTACTAAATTCTCGATTTCATTTGAAAATGATAAATCCAAGGGACAAATCCTACTGGAGCTGCTATTTCAATATTATAAATCCTATCTGGATAAGCCAAACAGTTCCCTCTTATAAGAATGCACAGTGCTGCTTAGGTTGGTACATAATCTTGCAGGCCACATGTAACTGAAGTATGCTTCTTGTCCATACACATTACACATGGGTACCTGAGGCATCGTTAGTGTACATGTGTGGTACGTACCTGAGGCATCATTAGTGTACATGTGTGGTACGTACCTGAGGCATCATTAGTGTACATGTGTGGTACGTACCTGAGGCATCATTAGTGTACATGTGTGGTACATACCTGAGGCATCATTAGTGTACATGTGTGGTACGTACCTGAGGCATCATTAGTGTACATGTGTGGTACGTACCTGAGGCATCATTAGTGTACATGTGTGGTACGTACCTGAGGCATCATTAGTGTACATATGTGTGGTACGTACCTGAGGCATCATTAGTGTACATGTGTGGTACGTACCTGAGGCATCATTAGTGTACATGTGTGGTACGTACCTGAGGCATCATTAGTGTACATGTGTGGTACGTACCTGAGGCATCATTAGTGTACATGTGTGGTACGTACCTGAGGCATCATTAGTATACATATGTGTGGTACGTACCTGAGGCATCATTAGTGTACATGTGTGGTACGTACCTGAGGCATCATTAGTGTACATGTGTGGTACGTACCTGAGGCATCATTAGTGTACATATGTGTGGTACGTACCTGAGGCATCATTAGTGTACATGTGTGGTACGTACCTGAGGCATCATTAGTGTACATGTGTGGTACGTACCTGAGGCATCATTAGTGTACATGTGTGGTACATACCTGAGGCATCATTAGTGTACATGTGTGGTACGTACCTGAGGCATCATTAGTGTACATGTGTGGTACATACCTGAGGCATCATTAGTGTACATGTGTGGTACGTACCTGAGGCATCATTAGTGTACATGTGTGGTACGTACCTGAGGCATCATAGTATGTTACAGTCATGGTGGATGGAGATACAGACACAGAGGCATAGCCGCCATATCTATCGAAGAGATCAGAAGGCGCATAGTGATACTTCAGAGAGCCAGAAGGAATGTCTGCCTGTAAGGGGGAGAGGAAGCAGAGGCCCTGTCAGTCCCCAGACCAGTACAACATTTGACCCAAACCAATACCACACCAGGCCAGGCCCAGGTCAGAACCACTCCAGGCCCAGGTCTCATACAGAACAAAATTATTTAATAGTTGACATGCACAGGGAGGGGGGGGGGGGGGGGGGGGTACGAAGGCTCTTACTGCATGTGCCTTTGAGTCATCAGTCATGTGGCCAGCCCCACACACAAAGTAGTTGACATCACTGCTGTCCTCCTTGATATGCTGCAAGCTGTGATCATGACCAGAGAAGTACCTGGAGGAAGAGAAAAGGTTGGACCTTATAAATTAATCTTATGGGGCCATTAGTATGGACACATGATGAATAGTTGCCATGGTAATGAGTGGAAATCTCCTGGTAGGCAACTTGCTGGATAATGTCGTATTAAGCTTGGTAAAATACTGCTTGTTACCACAAAGAGAGAGCACATGCTTGTGAATGGAATTTAAAGTTTATTGCCTACCAGAGAGAATGGTGATCACCATGGTAACTCTATCATGAAAGGGGTCCATTAGGGGTGCTTACAAGTGTGAAAAAGGGGAGGGGCTGCCTAGTTGGGGAGAGGACTGGGGAGGACATGTACTTGGGGGAAAGGACTGGGGACTGTATACTTGGGGAAAGGAAAGGACTGGGGACTGTATATTTGGGGGAAAGGACTGGGGACTGTATATTTGGGGGAAAGGACTGGGGACTGTATACTTGGGGGAAAGAACTGGGGACTGTATACTCACGCAGAGACTCCATACTGCATCAACAAAGGTCTTAGGTTCTGAACCATCAAAGCTGTAGGTCCATGCTCAGCTATTGACCACACTGCAAAAAGTGTAAGGTGTAAGCATTTGAAGGTGTAGCCAGCCATCCACACACGCCTTACTAAGTACCCAGTGTCATCACCAATATATACACCCCACGATCCGATAGTAATTTTGTCAGTAATCCAAAGCCAACATACTGTCAGGCGTATAACTTTGCTGGCACAATATTCTGCTGCACTACTGCACACAATGGATCTCAAAGAGTGCAGTCTTCTTCATGTCTCCCTATTTAATGCCCACCTGCATGCATTTGATAAAGGAATAGTGCTGTATCAGTAGCCCACAGGGAGGCTTGTTCGATTGCCTCTTACACAAGGAAGCTCTGCATATTCAAAACAGCACCAAATGAATTGGATGGAGGGAGGGAGGGTATAAGGCTACGTACCGTAAAGCTCACTAACTATTCTATACGCCTTAACAGACCCTTTTAGAACGCATTACCACCCACTACCTCCTCCTCCCCATCCACATGTACCTGGATAGTGCCCACCCATGATGATCCAGTCAGCTGTGGACTGTTGTAGGGTTTCATTGATCCATGCCCACTCCTCATCAGCCAAATATTGGGACTGGGGACCCCAGGGGGCCAGGGACCTCTTTTGTGGGTCAGTTGTCCCGCACATGAGAATGGTGTCAATGAAGATGAACTGAACTGTGGCGGTGGTGCCTGGGATGGTCATGGTCTGTGTGTGTGTGTGTGGTTTAACATACCATTCACCAGTATGCATGTGATGTATACCCACGTACTACACACACACCCCAAGTACCGTACGATTGAGCATGCATTCAGGCAGACCACTATAACTTGGTACATGTAGGCCTATATATGCAACAAATTGTCTGTTACTTTCTCACCTCTGTGTAGTAGAAGTTGGGCATGTACCATCTCTTCGAGAGCTGTGTGTACGCCACCTCTGCAGAGGCGTTACCATAGTGATCGTGGTTCCCGCATACCAAATACCAGCGGGACTGCAGCGAGCTAGCCGTGAACACGTTCTGCAAAACGCGCGCCCTCGCAACTGATTATTATTAGTTAATGAGTCATCCGTGGCAGGGGCGTACCTCGAACGTTGATTGGAACCTGGGATCATCCACACTGGTTACACCAAACTCGTAGAAGTTGTCGCCCAGGCCTATTGTGAACTGTGAAGCAATTGCAGCAGCGGTTCCCCCCATCGAAGCCGCCACATCCTTCTCGGCCGTGGTGTAGTGGGGCGGCAGGAGCTGCCCACCCCAGTCACCCACTAACAAAAAGTCCAGGGTCCCAGTGCCAGCGGGTTTTGCCCAAACACAGTAGCAGCAGGAGGCCGCTAGAAGCGCGGCATACAACACCCACCTCATCATTTTAATATAGAATTATAAAGTTATAATTATAATTTTGTATCTCCGTATTATCTATCTACATGTGCCTCGTGCGCATATTTGGGGGAGGGTCCCAAACTGGCACGGTGCGTGACGGCGGTGACGCTGATATGTAGCTAGCTATAATCACCGGGAGGCTCCTCCCATTCAAAGATACGTGACTAAAGCCGCGGGTAGTTTCGTCCCCAGGCCCTATTTTTAATTACATTACGGTACCCCCCCCGTCGTTCCTCATTTCATCATACACAAGAGGGGGATAGTCCATGTGTGTTCACTGTTCAGTATAATAAAGACGACTCTTTTCTGGCGAATTTTTCTGTTACGACATCACTGAAAATTAATTTTTGTTTCTTGAGTGTGGCCGTAATTCACGATGCAATGATGCTGCATTTTTTTTGCACCAATATTTTTTTCCTATGAGAGTTGAAATTATAAATCGCTTAGCGCTCTCAATGCAGCTGTGTATTGCTGTATTGCTTGCCCGGCAACATGCTCAAAAATAAAAGTAATTTTCTTGTCCTCTTGTCCGTTTCACTTTTAAGCAGGTACACGTAACAAATGCACAAAAAACAACACTCATTTTCGAGATGAAAAGGATCCTGTCCCATTAAGGCTCTAAGGGTCTTAAATTATCTAATACGAGTTATAGCTTGCTTCAGCTAGAGATTGCGGGACATTACAAAAGGCGGTAACTACATTTAGGGTCAGACGTACTAGCGAATTTTATACAGCTGGCAATTTATCTTACATGTAATGCAATTTCCAGCGCAGTGCCTAATTTGATATTTTTTCAGACATACCTGTACCTCGATCGTTACGTAATTGAGGGTGGCCACTGAAAGTCACGAATCTCTTGTCTTCTACATGTGTAACAAAGATGTCCTCGCAATGAGATAACAAACTCATATTCTCATATTTGTACACAAAATAAAATAATAAGTATTACAAGGGAAGGGGGAAAGGTTTCTCGGGAGGCAGAAAAAAAGAGTGAGAGAGATAGAGCATGTGTGTTTTGTGTGCATTTGAGACTCAAAATGCACGCGATGATCACAACATATATGTGCAATGTAAATAATTTCAATTGAACTGCATCAGTTCAGTAAACGTATCACCCATCGACACAGTCCCTTGCTTCTGATGGACTACCATTCCTTGAAGCATCTCATGGCTGATTGCCTTGATTGAACCTAGCTGAAGGACTAGCTTGGCTAGCCTGGTTGAGGCCACTCCATGAATCTTAGTGATGTGTGCTCCCAGACCTGCCAGTATCTGCTCCTGGTACAGCTCCACAGCACGCATTGCAGTAGGACTGAGGCACCTGGCACCTAGCAAGCACAAAGTGTGTACATGTGTCCCATGTTCATGTACTTTTTTATTTTAGAAATGGCCCTACAGAGTTATATCAGACTGATAAATAGGAGCTAGTTTGACCTAGAGCTCCCATCTATTTTGCATATCAAAGTACCAGTACTTTTGTTCGTACTCCACTAGTCCTTTCCACTAGCTTCCAATAGCCCTGCACTAGAATTCCCCTAGCCCTCCTCCCCCTAGCCCTCCTCCCCTAGCCCTCCTCCCCCTAGCCCTCCTCCCCCTAGCCCTCCTTCCCCTAGCCCTCCTCCCCTCCCCCTAGCCTTCCTTCCCCTAGCCCTCCTCCCCCTAGCCCTCCTCCCCCTGGCCCTCCTCCCCCTAGCCCTCCTCCCCCTACCCCTCCTTCACCATAGCCCTCCCTTCCCCTAGCTCACCTGGATTGAATAGAAGCAGAGCTCTCAAGCAGGCCAGCTCAGCATCATCAACGTGCAGGTAGTTGAGCCAATATGTGACATCACCGATAATTTTATCAATAATCTCGGTCACCATAGGGTCCTCCACTTGATCACGCTCACACAGATAACCCTCAAGCACAAAGGCAGTCTTTGGCACAACAGTGTTGTCCACAGCAAAGAGAAGCACACATTGCTCGCACCAACTGGTCTTTAGAAGTCTGACCTGGTCATCCAGCCCAAGGTGTGTGAACGAGGGGATCTGTGCTGACCAGTGGATCACCTTGGTGAAACACAGCTGCAATGTTTCAACAACATCCTTGATGCCCACACTATGAGTCATCGCTCTCAGGTCCTTTGACTTTGGTTCAATAATAACATTGAGTAAAGTTGCCATGGTGATTGGAAAGCGGTTACAGAGTGCCACAGGGTCTTCCACTGTATTCAGGATATTAGAAGGATTCTTCAGAGTGCTCCTACCACTGGTGCTGTCCACATGGTCACTGCTAATTCCTTCATCCCACCTAGCCAGACACGTTTTCACCTGAAAATCGTGAGCAGTTTGCGAGAGGACTCGGTGAATGGAGGTGTGGAACTGAGGCGGGAGGTGGACCTGGGCCTGGCTGGCGGCCATCTTTGACATCAGACTGTACCCAAGGATCAGGCGATCTTCCTGTACAGCTGCACAAAAAGGAAGTGTCTCAAGCCTCACCCACGGAAATTATAACAATGTGCACACTGAACACATCTTTCTCAGGATAAAACCCTTACCCAATGAATGAAGACACATCCTTCTCCCAACCCCCTTCCCTCCCCCACCCCTGAAGAAGGTGCAAAGCTGCTCCCGTAGTTCTACGGTTCTTATCACCTTCTTTCTTCATCCCGAGGAGCACGCACTTCTCCAGTCTGCAGTACTTGCACCGGTTCCTCGTGAACCGGTCCACAACGCAGTTGCGCGTCCATCGGCATGCGTAGCGGGCATTCGCCCTGATGCTACGGCGGAAGAAGCTCTTGCAAGCCTCGCAGCTCAGCACTCCAAAGTGGTTGCCGGAGGCCGTGTCCCCGCACACCTTGCAATAGGACCGCACCGCAGACGGTGCGCTCTGGGCGGAACGGGCCTCGAGGCGTTCCGGCTGCTCTTTGGTAGCAGCCGGCTGGGCGGGTGTCGTCGATTTTATATTCGTTTCTGTCACCGGTGGGTACGCGTATGAAGTTGCGGGTGGCGCTAGATAGGACCCGTCGTGCTTCAAGGGAGGCTGAAAGTAGCCGCAGCCTTCGATGTACGGTGGGTGGTAGTCTATACCGCTAGAGTAGTACGGCGATCTCTCTGTGAAGCCGGGACCATAGATCAAGTCGCTACTTCCAAGCAATGCCAATGGAGGATCTATGTACCATTGGTCCATTTCCCCGTTGCCGGGGGTTCCATAGTCAGCTGTTGTTGAGTCCGCTGCGCAGGGCGGGTTCCCCTCCGTACTGAAATCAGGGAAAGGGTTGTCGCACATTTGACCAAAAGGGGGGGGAGTATCACGGGTGTGTTCGCCTCGTTCCCAGACTTTTAACCAACAGCTCTAAATGTTGCGCAATGAAATGTGCATGTAGAGCAAAGGGACCGAATGTGGAACGCACCCCTATTAAGGAACACTAAATCTCATTACAAATTTAATCAAAGTTATGGGTTTGCAATGATGGATCATACGCAAATCAATGAATCTGATTGACCCACTAGTTGCTGGATAAATATCCTTTGGCAAGCTAGGAGTGCAGCATTGTGCTCCTTTGCGACCTCCTGATTTCATTATAGCTTTCATGCGCTCTAATGCAGCGTTTTCTTCTAGAGCTGCTTTTCTTTTTCTGCGTTGCTCTTCTTTCTCAGCTATCTCTCCCCTCTTCATATCCTTAAATTCATCGATCCATTGTGCTGAAGTCATGCACTGAGCTGAACCTTTCAAACGCTTAAATTGAGTACTTGTAGTACTGAATTGACAATTTTAGGCATAACTGCAGATCTTCTTCTGTTGTCATTGCAGCAGCCTTGAGATCAACCCGCCTCTTCACCTCTTGTGCCACACCATCCTCAATAAAGCTTACAATGGTCTACCCCACGTAGTGGAGACAGGCCTGTCGTTTATTGGCCATAATTATGCAACCAGAGGATAGACGTTTCAAGTAGCACCCGCCCCCTCCCCAAAGCAAACCCCCCCTGCGGTTGAGTGTTTATATAACAACCTTTGATGTGGTTGTTCCTTATTCGGTACCTTTCCCATACATTGGGGTATGTTTGCCGAAAAGTGAGTTTTCGGTACCAGGATTCATAAAACCTTTTCTATGGTTAGTATAGTTGTAATCTACGTTAAATTCTCTTATCCAACAGTGTTTAAATTATCTCTCTAGCATGCATAGTTTGTCTGCAGCAGTCAAGGGAAGTTGGTTGTTCCTTAATAGGTTCCTTTGCTCTATTTATTTATACAGATACGTACATCGTAGGGCTAGAATCAATTAATCGAATTATTGATCTACTGTATCATTGAACGTGGGAAGCGTCATAATGTAACGTTATGTCCAGGCCATTAGCACTCTTTCCCTCACTCTCCAAAAAATAAATAAAGTAACACTTACTATTAATTTATATAATATAAATAATAATAACCGTAAATACAAACAATTAAGTTTAACAATCATGAAGGGGTGTACGGGCACATCTGAGGAGAATGGCTCTTGCATTCTGCCTCATCAGTGTGACAGCCAGCAGGCAGTACATTTGGCTCAGTGCCTCAGTTTCACATACTCCCACTTGCATGGCTAGCCTCTTAGGATGCATGTCCAGCCCAACCTTGCACACATCTGATCATTCTTGGCATGCTTTCCAATCTCACCAACCTCTGCAGAGTTGCCTGAAGCCAAGCTCGCTTCCAGAATCAAGTCTGTATTAAGCGGATGGATGACTTTCAGGTCAAAAGCTGCAGGGTTGGAGAGGGACCAGTTTGGTACCAGCACATCAGCTGGCCTAGAAAAGTCTATGCCTGGACCTTTCTCCAGTTGAGGAGATAAGCATGCTTTGGAGCACAGGTTGGCAAAACAGTCCCTCCACTTATTGTGTCATGCAATGATGTCACCTCCAGAACGACATGTAAGCAATCTGGATCAAGGGCACTTGAGCAGAGGGGACATTTACTGTCAGCTGAAGAGATAGCTAGACCTAGCCACCATTTTAATAGGACTTGCATCTCTTGAGGATACAAAGCTAAGTCATTGTGTATGCAAGGAATAGCTCTCAACCAACCAGGCATTAGCATTACTGGCTGCTACTGCTCTGAGTCTTGCTCCGGTACAGACTGTGCTGTTAATAAGAAGAGTCTGAAAGGAATTGTCTTCTATTTTGCCTGATAGATGGTGCTGCTGTGGAGGAGAGCTAGTCACTGATTCAAATGTGACTGCACCCGCAGAGTTGATCTTTGTGTTGTAGAGTGCTATTGCCTGTTTGAGGTGATGGGAAGCATTTGGAGCATTGGTGACATCAATAGCATTGGACAAAGATGAAATGAATGCACTGGAAGAGTGGTTAGAGACTGATGTCAATCCAAGACCACCGTGTCGTAACGGTAGTTGAACTTGTTGGTGGCTGAAAGCGTAAGTTAGATGGCTGCACTTTCTTCCAAACAGTGGAGGCCATCTTCATCAAAGAGCATAAACTGCCTTAGAGAAGAATCACAAGGGGGAATTGAGTGACCTAAATGGGACAGCTACAACATGCAGGTGCCCTAACCCTAACCCTAACCCTTTGTAAGCTGTCCCTCCAGCCAATAAGTGACCTCTGCCAGGGGTAGTGAGGTGCTGGGGGGAGGGGTAGTGAGGTGCTGGGGGGGGGGGGGGGCAGGGGTAGTGAGGTGCTGGGGGACAGTGAGGTGCTGGGGGCAGGGGTAGTGACGTGCTGTGGGGCAGGGGTAGTGAGGTGCTGAGGGGGGGGGGGGGGGGGCAGGGATTTAATGTCACATCTCCAATGAGCTGCTCTGATTTATATTAGGCAGATTCTTGTGAAGTCCTATGTGAGATCTCTCTTATCAAGGGGATGGCTTCCATGGCTTAGTTTAAGTTTCCCCTTGATTGCAGATGTTTAAAATATAAAAGTAATAGGAGACAGTTGCCCTTATAGTGTATTTGCACCTGTATAATTATACCTCTAATGACATTTTATATGATAAATAAATAGACAAAAATATGTTATAACAATTGGAAACCTAATTCACTTTCTAACTTTGTACTTAGCATCAAAAATCTACAAGCTCATCAAAGATATCACCTATTACCAGTGTGCCTTGGGCCCGCTGTTCCCTCAGGATCACTATGACATTTTGGCTGATACACTTGAGTGGTGTGAGTTGCAAGAGCAACTTGGCAGCCCTTTGCTGAGACAGAACATCCCCATGAGTTCTGCTGGCATGGCTTGTCATGAGAGATATGATGTGCTCTTGACAGACTTCCATCTTTTTTCTTGAAGCTGGAGTGAGACCAGCAGAAACTACGAAAGGAAATTTAATTATACCCAGTCACATTACAGTTGCCATGGCATACCTGGATTGAAGAGCATGATTCCTCTCATGCAGGCTAGCTCCATCCTGTCCACATTCAAGTGCTCCAGCCAATAAGTGACCTCCACCACACCGCGCATGATCTGGTGCACCGCGGTGTCCTCAATCTGGTCTGGTGCGATGGACCATCCATCCCTAACACCAAGGGTACTCGACTTGCTTGCATTCCAAACAGCAAACTGCAGTGCGCATTGTTCACACCAGCTGTTCCGAAGGAGGCAAACCTGCTCCTCCTCCCCAAGGTTCCTAAACTCAGGTATCTTCATGGACCACTGGATCATCATTGTGAGACAAGCTTCTAGCTCCTTTACTAGGTCTTGAGCTAACACACATTTGTCGATTAAATATTCACTTGTTGCCCGCAACCAAACATCTGAATCGTCAAGGAATATGTCAGGAGACCACAGGGGTGTTTCTTGTGCAGAATGTGGTGAGTGAGATGGGGACGATCCCAAAGACAACTGTCCAGAGGAGGAGGAGGACTGCCTGGAAAATGATGGTTCAGAAGATGATGACCCAGATAATGATGACGAGTATGACACAACACTACTGTTATCTGAGGTACACACACTTCGGGAATAGTTTGTGTCATATGTTGAACCAAAGTTTAAATCAAATTGGCATTCCTGTGGCAGGGCATAAAAAGGGTCGCTGCTGGGGTTGTATGGGGACCCAACAGGTGTGGGAAGACTTGGTGACTGGAACTCATCAAAACGCGTAGAAATATATTCGTTCTGAATTGCTACAAGCGGGTTTGAAGTGAAAGATAATATTATTTTTAGGTGGTATGTACATGTTATTTTACGCACACAATATTCATTTAGGCCCATCTTACAATGCCCTTGCTCGTGCACACTCCCACATGTAGTACCTTGTTTCTTCATGCCGACAGCAAGGCATTTCACGAGGCGGCAGTACTGGCAACGTCCTCTTGTGCGCAAGTTTACACTGCACGAGCGATTAGCGCGGCACGAATAGCGGCATTTGGTCCTCAAGCTCCGACGGAAGAAGCTCTTGCACGCGTCACAGCTAGGCACGCCAAAGTGATTGCCTGAAACAGCGTCTCCGCAGACCTTGCACCCTTGGTACATGGTGGTGTCCGGAGGTATCCGATCTGTGGATGTGGCTGCGCTGAAGTTCCACACTGGAAGGCTGTTTGGAGGGAAAGCAGAGCTGTAGTACGGATCATCCAGCTGTGGCACAATGGTCTTTGAAGAATAGTTGCCACCGTAAGTTTCCAGGCAGGGAGATAAAAGGCTAGAGCAGCCAATAGCTTCGAGGTTACTCAAAACGTAACTGTTAGTCCCACTACATTCTCCATTAGACGTAGCCATCCCGTCTAAGGAGAACACAAGGCTGCTGCTCATCGGATCCTTCCAAATAACGTTGTAAGATTTCGCAAACGCGTATTACATCGGTTATAACAATTAATGATGCAACAAACAGTGCATTCATTCTTTGCGCTCATGACCGGAAGTCAGTACATACATGTACATGTATGGTTTTACATTTTGGAACTTACACCGTTTTGCAACTATTTGTCCAGTGTCACATTCTTCTTCCCGCTTTGAAATAACTCTGGCACTCAGAATTTCAAATAAGTATACCTCATGTGGACTACGTTTAGCTTTTTATAAGGTCATCAGTTGCATATGGGCCAGTGCAGCTCTATTGCGTGTATATGACCCAGCCTAGCCAGCTGAGCTGGTGTACATGTATATATCATATGCCTGATCATAATCATCACTGGTCACAGTGGGTGTTGTGCTCTGTACTAGTGATAGCTGCTAAGGTCCATTGCGATAGCTACTAAGGTTCGTTGCGACAGCTGCTAAGGTCTGATGGTAATCCACAGTGGTTCCTGGGCCCTCTCAGCTAACACCAGAAGTGCCTATCCGGCATCGATCAGTGTGTGTATCCGGGTCAGTGGCATTGTGTAGCTGGAGAAGTGCTGAGGCAGACTTCACCCTCACATTCACAAAGAAGTCAATCGCAGGCTATGTGCCTTGTTACAAACTAAAGCACCCCATAGACCATACTACAGTAAGCTCCTTCCATGAGATGAGAGCAGAAATATGCAATGATTGAGACTGGCTATAAAACTGGCAATCCACCTTTGGCAGGGCTCTTCGTTATTCAGACTGAACACAAAGTTTGTTGCTATTAGTTATATTCCCCACGGCTTTAATTTAACTGTTGCACCGACAGCATGCAATGATTTGTACCTAGCTGCTAACGTTGCACCAACCGTAGCAGAGCATTTCCAGCTGTTAATGTACACATATGCATAACAGTACACAAAGCCAATCACTAAGTCCTTTTCCCTTCCTTGCGGTTGTTTGGTACAGACGAGATAAACAGCTTTAACCCTAAAGGGAAAAAACCAAACATTGATCACTGTGCAAGCTTCTATTTGGAAACGCAAAACTCTTCCATTAACTATTCACTTTTTGGGGTTACAATGGCTGTAATTAATTTTTAAAATATATATAATCAGAAGCTTAGCAGATTAGCCACTTCCATGTAGTGAAGTTAGAGGGAACCAAAATATTTATCAGGCCACTTTGTAAGCAAAACCTAACTAATCACAGATATCAAACAGAAGCCCCAAATTAAACAATATATTAATAAGTTAGCAGACAGATATGCACACCGTGGGGGGGGGGGGGGGGGAGATTAGCAGACATATGTGCACCATGGGGGGGGGGGGGGGGGGGGGTTAGCAGACATACCTGAAGCATCATAGTACGTCACGTCCATGGTTGATGGGGTGAGGGTGACAGAGGCATAACCGCCATGTTGATCCAAGGGGTCCAGGGGAGCATAGCGATACCTCAGAGAGTTTGGAGGTATGTCATGCTGTTGAGACAGAAGAAATCTTGTACTCCTACATCTGCTAGATATGCACCATACCACCTCCTAGATATGCACCATACCACCTACCAGATATGCACCATACCACCTACCAGATATGCACCATACCACCTCCTAGATATGCACCATACCACCTCCTAGATATGCACCATACCACCTCCTAGATATGCACCATACCACCTCCTAGATATGCACTACACCACCTCCTTCCATTAACACTAAAATGTTTTTGAAAAGCCTCTGCATGCAACGTAAACTGTGTAACCGCATAATTGCATTAGTGGTCAAGTTGCCATAACCATAATCAAATACATGACTATTTAATAATTATGGTTTCTGTTGACATAGCAACTTACCCACTAAAACAATATATCTAGCAGGTGGTAGAGGAGGTTAGTGTTGCGATAGTTAACAACTTTTTAAACTTAACTTGGGTCTGTTAAGTCAATTATTGCAGTTATTAACTTAACTTACACTTATATAGCCAGGTGGTAGTTAACTATAACTTAACTGGTTTTATTTTTTAACTAGATATAAAAGAATTTCTCGGTCTAATCTTTGTTTTTTTTGGTTTTGTTGTTTTTTTCACACTTCATGCAGAAGGAATCTTTTGTTCTTTTACAGTATAAATTTACAATATAATTATGATTATGTGCAATACACATACATGTGAGAGTAATCTCGGAAGTTCTGTCCCCGGAGTGCTATACTTTCATAAATTCATAAATATTACAAACCTACATTATTTAGCAAATCTACTTGCCTCAAGTAGCTAAATGTAGATCTATATAACATATACATAAGATAATGCTATTATTGCCGAAGCGGGATTCACAGGGGGGTCAGCAGCTGCATCTGCTGAAGTCCAAAAGCACTTTGAAAATGATCCAAAGTGTGAAGAACTTGGATGGATCTGTGTGCCCTTAGCAGTGGAAGCCTATGGTGCATGGGGCATAGAGGCACAATGTACCATCTCACGTTTGGCCCGCAGGCTCTGCATCAAAACCAACCAAACGGTGTCCAGAGTGATTTCTAATCTATATGGTTGTCTGAACATGTCCTTAATTAAGGTCAACTCAAGAGCGATGTTGAGTAGAAGTGCAGTGTAGATTTAGATGTATGGTGTAGTTAGTTGTGTATTTTACGTACGCGTGAATAACAATAGTATTATCTTATGTAAATGTAGATCTGTAATTTTTATGAATTTATGAATGTATAATTTCTATAATCCCTTGTTTCCTTACTTTTTATCCAACAACACAACCAATTTGAATTAAATTAAAAAATTTATATCTTGTATTAACGTAATCCGGCCCAATCCACTTGACCCAGAAATGTAATCATATCAGACAATACCAAGATTTTGTGATCCATTGTAGTTTTGGATCAAAAGAATAGAGCAGAACTTTTATTTTCTAAAATAGCAGGAAATATTTATTATTTCAGCCAGTTCCGAGCATTTTTTCCTTCTAGAGCATGCTATGCAATTTGAAGCAGAAAGAAATTGAAGAGCACAAATTTTTAATGGAAAAAATCCAATATAAAATTTGTGTGACTGTTTAACTAAATTGCCAACTTAACTTAACTGGGTTGTGGCAAAAACCAGTTTAGTTTAACTGAAAGAATATGGAAAATGTAATGCATTTATTTAACTTCACTGCACAACAAGCAGAACATCTTTAGTTCATTGGAACTTAACTACTGTCAAAAACCTTTAACTGTCCCATCCCTAGAGGAGGTGGTATAGGAGGTGTGGTAAGCACATCACTAGAGGAGGTGGTATAGGAGGTGTAGTAAGCACATCCCTAGAGGGGGTGGTATAGGAGGTGTGGTAAGCACATCACTAGAGGAGGTGGTATAGGAGGTGTGGTAAGCACATCCCTAGAGGGGGTGGTATAAGAGGTGTGGTAAGCACATCCCTAGAGGAGGTGGTATAGGAGGTGTGGTAAGCACATCCCTAGAGGAGGTGGTATAGGAGGTGTGGTAAGCACATCCCTAGAGGAGGTGGTATAGGAGGTGTGGTAAGCACATCCCTAGAGGAGGTGGTATAGGAGGTGTGGTAAGCACATCCCTAGAGGAGGTGGTATAGGAGGTGTGGTAAGCACATCCCTAGAGGAGGTGGTATAGGAGGTGTGGTAAGCACATCCCTAGAGGAGGTGGTATAGGAGGTGTGGTAAGCACATCAACATTTACCGTGTACTGCACCTCATTGATCATTTGTCTGAGGTGCTTTTTACAAGTTTCAAAATGCAACATTTTTATGCTCTTGTTCAGTTACCATTGGATGCCTTCCTTGAGTACTACTGCTCAGGCATCGCAGAACTCTTTACCCAGGTATATTCTCAAGGAATAATAATTTCCACTAAACCACAACTGTCCACCCCATTTCCCCATCCACATCACCCCCACCATCCACCCCTCCCCCACCACTATCTCACCAGGTGCGACTCAGATTCCTCTGTACGGTGCCCAGCCCCACACACAAAGTAGTTGATGCCAGTGTCATTGATGTACTGAAGGCTGTGATCATGTCCACAGAAGTAACTTACCAACAAGAGAACACAATAAATAACAGTTAAAATTGGCTTGTTACACCACACATAGTTTTCTCCCTCTAACTAGTACCCTGTAATGCCAACCTATAACTTAACCCTGTAATATCATACATAACCTAACCCTGTAATGCCAACTTATAACTTAACCCTGTAATATCATACATAACCTAACCCTGTAATGCCATACACTTAACCTCATCCTTACCCACTAACACCGTATTGAATCAGGAGCGGTTTAAGTTGATCAACCAGCTGCTGAGTAGGTCCATGTTCTGCTATAGACCACACTGAAGACAAAAAGGAGAGAAGGGGCCGGAGGAGGAGGGGCCAGAGGAGAAGGAGCCAGAGGAGAAGGGGCCGGAGGAGGAGGGGCCAGAGGAGAAGGGGTCAGAGAAGAAGGGGCCAGAGGAGGAGGGGCCAGAGGAGAAGGGGTCAGAGAAGAAGGGGCCAGAGGAGGAGGGGCCAGAGGAGAAGGGGTCAGAGAAGAAGGGGCCAGAGGAGGAGGGGCCAGAGGAGAAGGGACCAGAGGAGAAGGGGCCGGAGAAGGGGCCGGAGGAGGAGGGGCCAGAGGAGAAGGGGCCGGAGGAGGAGGGGCCAGAGGAGAAGGGGCCGGAGGAGAAGGGGCCAGAGGAGGAGGGGCCAGAGGAGAAGGGACCAGAGGAGAAGGGGCCGGAGAAGGGGCCGGAGGAGGAGGGGCCAGAGGAGAAGGGGCCGGAGGAGGAGGGGCCGGAGGAGAAGGGGCCGGAGAAGGGGCCGGAGGAGGAGGGGCCAGAGGAGAAGGGGCCGGAGGAGAAGGGGCCGGAGGAGAAGGGGCCGGAGGAGAAGGGGCCGGAGGAGAAGGGGCCGGAGGAGAAGGGGCCGGAGGAGAAGGGACCAGAGGAGAAGGGGCCAGAGGAGAAGGGGCCAGAGGAGAAGGGACCAGAGGAGAAGGGGCCAGAGGAGAAGGGGCCAGAGGAGAAGGGGCCGGAGAAGGGGCCAGAGGAGAAGGGGCCGGAGGAGAAGGGGCCGGAGGAGGAGGGGCCAGAGGAGGAGGGGCCAGAGGAGGAGGGGCCAGAGGAGAAGGGGCCAGAGGAGAACATGAGGAATATTCACAAGCATACTGAGAAACCAAGACAGAAGAATTGGTTTTTCAGCATTGTTCCCCCTCCACCCCCTCGCCTCGCCTCCTCCCTCTCACCTGGATAGTGGCCAAACATGAGGATCCAGTCAGCTGTAGAGGTGGAGAGTGTGCTATTGATCCATGCCCACTCATCATCGGCCATGGTATGAGACTGGGGACCAGGAGGTGGGAGGGACCTCTTTGTTGGATGGGTGGCACCACACAAGATGACAGTGTCAATGAAGATGAACTGAACAGTGGTGGTGGTGCCTGGGATGGTCATGGTCTGTGTGCGTGCATTTATGAGGTGTGCGCATGTGATTACCTCGTACTTTGAACTCAATGTGGTCAGTACATGTGCGTGTGAATGTGTGAATTCAATCGGCGCCTGCATGTCGGAGCGGAACGCCCTGAGTACATGTGCTAGTATAGTATGCACGTGATGCTATGTGCGGCGGTAATATAGAAAAGGCGGGGCTGCCCCGTCACTGTCGCACTATTATTACCCTCTCACATCTGTGTAGTAGAAGTTGGGCATGTACCATCTCTTCGAGAGCTGTGTGTACGCAATCTGCGCCGAGGCATTGCCATAGTAATCGTGATTTCCGCACAACGCATACCAGCGGGACTGCAGCGATGTAGCCGTGAACACATTCTGTTGAAAGAGGTATAAATAAGATACATTTTCGCGTAACGTCGTAAGCCGCATGACACCTCGCCGCAAAGTACAGACCAGAGACTATTTATCATAATTTAGCTTGGCGGGTCATTCCTCTGGTCCCGTGCCTTCTTGTGGACTTACCTCAAACGTCTCGTCAAACCTCGGGTCGGCGACGTTCTGCACACCGTTTTCATAAAAGTTGTCCCCGACCGATATCGTGAATTGGGAGTCGACATTTTGGGCAGTCTTCCCCATTGCAGCTGCTATGTCTTTCTCTGCAGTCGTGTAGTACGGCGAGGTAGGCTGGCCGCCCCAGTCTCCCAGCACTAGGAAGTTGAGCGAGCCAGTGGCTGAATTCTTGGCGCAAGCCAATGCTACCAACACCGCAACGATCGCCACACCAATCAT
The DNA here is from genome assembly GCA_949361645.1 of Spongilla lacustris. Lineage (NCBI taxonomy): Eukaryota > Metazoa > Porifera > Demospongiae > Spongillida > Spongillidae > Spongilla > Spongilla lacustris. The sequence continues at coordinate 7,259,915 of OX442433.1, read as the reverse complement.
TCTCATTCACACGTCGGAAGGTGAATGCGCATCGCATATATATATTTTCGAGGCCCATATTAGTTGCATGCAGCGTTCCCGCACGTGATCCACAGCCCCCCCCCCAAATGGTCCTGATTGGAAAGGGCTTTCTACCGTCGTCAGTGATACAACCGATCACCTTTTATTTATATTTTGGCATGGCATGGCCAGGACATTTAGATTTGCTCCTTTTAAAATTACGAGTAGCGATACGGCGCAGCCCTCGTACATAAACAAGGTGTAGGTCTGGGAACGAAGTTCGTGCATGTCGAATTTTTATAGTAGATTTTTTCCACCTCCGTAATTTAATATATAAATAGGGAGACCAAAAATGGGAAAGCTTCCGCAGGATTTAAAAGAGTGTTGTGAGTTTGTGCTGGCTTGCGCCTTTTCTTAGCGCGCGCATGCGCCATTAATAATTATAATTATACTGCTATACGTTATTACATCATTGTTAAAACATACGCTACCAAATACTTCTCCTACACATGTATAGCCAATTATATACAATTATTACAACAACTAGTCACCACACAGCAACAACTCCAGTCCAGTTCCGCTACGACACATGTCCTAATGCATAGGCTGGTCAATTAACCCTCTTTCCTGGTTTGCGACTGTTTGGCACTGTGGTTGTGTACAGCTGCGATCCTGTGTAAGCATGTGCATGTGTGAGTGTGTGCATGTGTGTGTGTGTGCATGTGTGTGTGTGCATGTGTGTGTGTGCATGTGTGTGTGTGCATGTGTGTGTGTATGTGTGTGTGTGCATGTGTGTGTGTGCATGTGTGTGTGTGCATGTGTGAGTGTGTAAATATGTACCATGAAAAAATGGCAATACAACTTCAGTTTTCAAATCGTTCAATTTCCAGACAGACTGCAATTGAAAGATTCTTTATGCATCGAAAACTGGACATAGTACATTGAATATATGTCTGCTAACCCCCAACATATATGTGCACCCGGGGGTTAGCAGACATATGTTCACCCTGGGGGGGTTAGCAGACATATATGCACCCTGGGGCGGTTAGCAGACATATGCGCACCCTGGGGGGATTAGCAGACATACCTGAAGCATCATAGTACGTCACGTCCATGGTTGATGGAGTGAGGGTGACAGAGGCATAACCCCCATGTTGATCCAAGGGGTCCAGGGGAGCATAGCGATACCTCAGAGAGTTTGGTGGTATATTTGTCTGTTGCAGTGAGAAAGAGGCAGAAGTGGTATATTGCAAGTTCTGAACCTCGGTTCTGTAGCCACAATTCCATTCCATATGGAATGGAAGGTTTGGTAACATTCCTATATCCATGAGTTGTGCTTCCATTAAAAAACTTGACACACGAATATCTTTTTACAAAGGCAAACACATACACATGCTGCCGTGTACTGCTCAAAGGCCACCATTGAAGACTTGTCATCAATCCCTGCAATCTACAAACTGTGGGAATAAAAAGCTTGTCAACAGCTCTTTCTATGGACTGCAGCAGCGCATGAGCTAACAGAAGAGGCTGTGTTATCACAACTCAACATTTCCAGGTATCATTAGCCTTTTACAAAATTGCATTCCTCCTGACATCTTGTCAAGTAATAACAGATTTCAATTGCTACAGCTCATGGATAGGACTGTTACAAGACCCTCCATTCCATTGTGAGGGTGGGGCTGCACAAGACTAGTCATGAAATACACTGTGCAGGTACATGTACATGTAGTCTAAATACTTATATCACCCACCCTAGGTAAGCAATTTATACCCAACCTATTAATCAGCACCACCTGAGAATCATCAGAAAAGACATCAAACCTTTTGATCATAAATTCGAATGTGTCACCTCAAACACCACGATAGCTTCACGTAATCGCCACCTCAAATGAACAGATCGATGTCCTTACTCACATGAGCATTCCACACCCTATCACTTCACATGAGTACCATACCACCCCACATGAGTACCATACCAACCCTACCACCTCACATGAGTACCATACCAACCCTACCACCTCACATGAGTACCATACCAACCCTACCACCTCACATGAGTACCATACCAACCCTACCACCTCACATGAGTACCATACCAACCCTACCACCTCACATGAGTACCATACCAACCCTACCACCTCACATGAGTACCATACCAACCCTACCACCTCACATGAGTACCATACCAACCCTACCACCTCACATGAGTACCATACCAACCCTACCACCTCACAATGACAAGACTCTTGTCTAAGTTTGCTATATCATTCATACAAGGAGCTTCAACAAAAAGTTGTTTTCGTTCATGCAGCATCAGAATTTATAAACATAACAAAATAGCTTGGAGCATACAGATACCAGCATTTATATTTATTGTTACAATTGCTTCAGTTATGATGGGTACATGTTCCGGGATACATGTTCCAGGGTACACGTAATTGAGGCATGCAAATATATTATGAGTATGATATGTTAACAATGCATAGATATGCTATTAACCTGGGAAGTCTCAAGTGATGTACCCAATTACCAAACATTAGTATTACTACCATACATTACTTACTACCAAACATTACTATTACTACCATACATTACTATTACTACCATACATTACTATTACTACCAAACATTACTATTACTACCATACATTACTATTACTACCATACATTACTATTACTACCAAACATTACTATTACTACCATACATTACTATTACTACCATACATTACTATTACTACCAAACATTACTATTACTACCAAACATTACTTATACTACCATACATTACTATTACTACCATACATTACTACCATACATTACTATTACTACCATACATTACTATTACTACCAAACATTACTATTACTACCAAACATTACTATTACTACCATACATTACTATTACTACCATACATTACTATTACTACCATACATTACTACCAAACATTACTATTACTACCATACATTACTATTACTACCATACATTACTATTACTACCATACATTACTATTACTACCATACATTACTATTACTACCATACATTACTATTACTACCATACATTACTATTACTACCAAACATTACTATTACTACCAAACATTACTATTACTACCATACATTACTATTACTACCATACATTACTATTACTACCAAACATTACTATTACTACCAAACATTACTATTACTACCATACATTACTATTACTACCATACATTACTATTACTACCATACATTACTATTACTACCATACATTACTATTACTACCAAACATTACTATTACTACCATACATTACTATTACTACCATACATTACTATTACTACCATACATTACTACCAAACATTACTATTACTATCTCACCAGGTGCGACTCAGAATCATCAGTCAGGTGCCCAGCCCCACATACAAAGTAGTTGATGCCAGTGTCATTGATGTACTGAAGGCTGTGATCATGTCCACAGAAGTAACTTAGCAACGAGAGAAAAGAGAACACAATAAACACTAGCAAAGTAAACACCCCAGGTTAAGCAGTAAGGTAGTGTCATGGCAACGTACAACACCCCAGGTTAAGTAGTAAGGTAGTGTCATGGCAACATACAACACCCCAGGTTGTGTCATGCTAAAAACATTAATTTTATTTATAAAAATGTTTCCACAATGAACAACGATTCTGCATAGAAACTACTCCACGATTCCTGCTAAACTTTACCAGTAACACTACACATAATATTATCAACATCATACATAACTTAACCTGCTACAATACATCATTTAATCTGTACATAACTTAACCCCTTAAAACCATACATAACTTAACCCATTGGAATCATACTTGATAAGACCACATACAACTTAATCCATTAAACCATACACACCTTAACACACTTGTACATCAAGCATAATTACCCAGTAACACCATATTGAATCAGGAGCGGTTTAAGTTGATCAACCAGCTGCTGAGTAGGTCCATGTTCTGCTATAGACCACACTGCAAAATAGAGAGGAGAGGAAGGTGGTTAGAGAAGGGGAAGTAGGAAGAGATGTAAGGGGGAGGTAATGGGGAGGAGGTAAGCGGAGGGAGAAGGGAAGAGAGGGAGGGGAGGAGGAAAGAGAGGGAGGGAAGAGGGAGGGGAGGAGAGAAGAGGGAGGGGAGGAGGGAAGAAGGAGGAAAGAGAGGGAGGGAAGAGAGGAGGGAAGAGGGAGGGAGGAGGGAAGAGGGGAGGGGAGGGGAGGGGAGGGGAGGGGAGGGGAGGGGAGGGGAGGGGAGGGGAGGGGAGGGGAGGGGAGGGGAGGGGAGGGGAGGGGAGGGGAGGGGAGGGGAGGGGAGGGGAGGGGAGGGGAGGGGAGGGGAGGGGAGGGGAGGGGAGGGGAGGGGAGGGGAGGGGAGGGGAGGGGAGGGGAGGGGAGGGGAGGGGAGGGGAGGGGAGGGGAGGGGAGGGGAGGGGAGGGGAGGGGAGGGGAGGGGAGGGGAGGGGAGGGGAGGGGAGGGGAGGGGAGGGGAGGGGAGGGGAGGGGAGGGGAGGGGAGGGGAGGGGAGGGGAGGGGAGGGGAGGGGAGGGGAGGGGAGGGGAGGGGAGGGGAGGGGAGGGGAGGGGAGGGGAGGGGAGGGGAGGGGAGGGGAGGGGAGGGGAGGGGAGGGGAGGGGAGGGAGGGGAGGGGAGGGGAGGGGAGGGGAGGGGAGGGGAGGGGAGGGGAGGGGAGGGGAGGGGAGGGGAGGGGAGGGGAGGGGAGGGGAGGGGAGGGGAGGGGAGGGGAGGGGAGGGGAGGGGAGGGGAGGGGAGGGGAGGGGAGGGGAGGGGAGGGGAGGGGAGGGGAGGGGAGGGGAGGGGAGGGGAGGGGAGGGGAGGGGAGGGGAGGGGAGGGGAGGGGAGGGGAGGGGAGGGGAGGGGAGGGGAGGGGAGGGGAGGGGAGGGGAGGGGAGGGGAGGGGAGGGGAGGGGAGGGGAGGGGAGGGGAGGGGAGGGGAGGGGAGGGGAGGGGAGGGGAGGGGAGGGGAGGGGAGGGGAGGGGAGGGGAGGGGAGGGGAGGGGAGGGGAGGGGAGGGGAGGGGAGGGGAGGGGAGGGGAGGGGAGGGGAGGGGAGGGGAGGGGAGGGGAGGGGAGGGGAGGGGAGGGGAGGGGAGGGGAGGGGAGGGGAGGGGAGGGGAGGGGAGGGGAGGGGAGGGGAGGGGAGGGGAGGGGAGGGGAGGGGAGGGGAGGGGAGGGGAGGGGAGGGGAGGGGAGGGGAGGGGAGGGGAGGGGAGGGGAGGGGAGGGGAGGGGAGGGGAGGGGAGGGGAGGGGAGGGGAGGGGAGGGGAGGGGAGGGGAGGGGAGGGGAGGGGAGGGGAGGGGAGGGGAGGGGAGGGGAGGGGAGGGGAGGGGAGGGGAGGGGAGGGGAGGGGAGGGGAGGGGAGGGGAGGGGAGGGGAGGGGAGGGAGAGGGGAGGGGAGGGGAGGGGAGGGGTGAGGGGAGAGGGGAGGGGAGGGAGGGGGAGGGGAGGGGAGGGGAGGGGAGGGGAGGGGAGGGGAGGGGAGGGGAGGGGAGGGGAGGGGAGGGGAGGGGAGGGGAGGGGAGGGGAGGGGAGGGGAGGGGAGGGGAGGGGAGGGGAGGGGAGGGGAGGGGAGGGGAGGGGAGGGGAGGGGAGGGGAGGGGAGGGGAGGGGAGGGGAGGGGAGGGGAGGGGAGGGAAGAGGGGAGGGGAGGGGAGAGGGGAGGGAAGAGGGGGGAGGGGAGGGGAGGGGAGGGAAGAGGGGAGGGGAGGGGAGGGGAGGGAAGAGGGGAGGGGAGGGGAGGGAAGAGGAGATGGTAAGGGAGAAGGAGGTTAGGGGGAGGGAGGAGTAAGGAAGGGGAAGAGATGGAGGAGAGGGGAGGAGGGAAGAGAGGAAGAGGAGGAAATGGAAGCAGATGGATGCCCCCTCCTCTATGATCATCCCATCCCACCCCCTCACCTGGGTAGTGGCCAAACATGAGGATCCAGTCAGCTGTAGAGGTGGAGAGTGTGCTATTGATCCATGCCCACTCATCATCGGCCATGGTATGAGACTGGGGACCAGGAGGTGGGAGGGACCTCTTTGTTGGATGGGTGGCACCACACAAGATGACAGTGTCAATGAAGATGAACTGAACAGTGGTGGTGGTGCCTGGGATGGTCATGGTCTGTGTGTGTGTGTGTGTGCATGTAAGTATCAGTGTGTGAGGTGGAGCCAGTTATTGTTCACTACCACTACTCATAACTACAATCAGATATCTACATGCAAGCAGGTGTGTACATGTATTCTGCTCTTGCCAGACACGTGTCCACCATCTCCTGGATAATTATATTCATCACGTAGCCCACTCACCTCTGTGTAGTAGAAGTTGGGCATGTACCATCTCTTCGAGAGCTGTGTGTACGCCACTTCTGCAGAGGCGTTACCATAGTGATCGTGGTTCCCGCACAACGCGTACCAGCGGGACTGCAGCGAGCTAGCCGTGAACACGTTCTGCGCGGGAGAGAAGGATGGATAAATTCGCTAGCACAACGCACGCATGCGTGCATCATGCGAGTACATTATTTAAAGCACCCTACCTACCTCGAACGTTTCCTTGAAACGCGGATCAGTCACATCCTTCACACCTACATCATAGAAGTTGTCTCCAAGGGCTATTGTGAATTGGGAGCCGACATTTTGGGCGGTCTTCCCCATTGCAGCTGCTATGTCTTTCTCTGCAGTCGTATAGTACGGCGAGGTAGGCTGGCCGCCCCAGTCTCCCAACGCAAGGAAGCTAAGTGACCCAGTGGCTGAAGGCTTGGCGCAAGCCAATGCCAACAGAGACGCAACTAATACCACGCGAATCATGGAAAAATGTCGACTTGATTAAATGGGAGGAGCTAGTGACGTCATAATTTCGTTGAAAATGGCCGACGACGATTTGGCAGCAATCCGTGCGAAGCGACTGGCTGAGTTGGAGGCTCAGTACGGGGTTAGGCTGCCTCGTGTTTGAAATACGACTTATATATTTGATCTCGTATTAGGGGAAGCCCCAGCAGGCACAAAAAGCCGAAGATGACAAGAGAAGGTACTGTTACTAAATTTAGTACTAGCATATAGACATACTGTAATGGTATTAGTTTGTGAGAAAAGGTGGCAGCAAGATGTTAAAGATTACTAATTAAGCTGCCTTTCATCCATATATGGTTAGGGACTACATCAATCCTATATAAAGGCATGGTCATATCTGCACTTTTGGGGAGGGGCACATGAGACAGTTCCCATGGGCGCATTAAACACCAGTCTTTGATATCAAGTATGAATTAAGTCAGATCTGTGACTTGACATCGTCATATGCAGTACTGAATAATTTAGTTTTGAATAGGACATACTGGTTAAGGAGTTCACCTCAGTCAAGACAGGGAAGGAATCCTCAATAATTTTAAACGATTGTATTGGTGTGAATTTGTGACTTAAGTGATGTTTATTAAAATCAATATTTAGATATTGTGTATACTTTAAATAATTACTAGTTATGGCATTAATAATGGAGGTGGGGCATTGCAGAGTGT